>VZSE01014839.1:1471160-1529687 GCA_013398275.1 Promerops cafer | reverse complement strand
CGGCAGCGGCCACCGAGCGGCGAGGACGCGGCTCGGCAGCAGCGCTGCTGGGGGGGCTCCCCACACACCGCCCCGCCGCTGCACCCTCCGCACGGCCCCCGTGCCGCGCCCCACGTGCGCACCCGGCCTCCTGCGCCCCTGCCCCTCGCATTCCCTGGTGGTGGACGAGAAAAGCGGGAAGGGCCCAACGTCACCCCGGCTGTGTTTATCCACTCATGACAATCCCACAGCAGCAGCCTGCACGCCATGGCTGAAGCCAGCCCAGCTGCGCCTGGGGTCACTCTCCTGCCCAGCACAGAGGGGTGGACCCTTGCCAGGGTTACACCTTCCCAGCAGTACCGGCCTGGGCTGTTCCCTGAACCTTCACCCTTCTCCCGACAGCGAGCTTTCCCACCCCCTTAGGACACTCCCCTCGCAGAATCATCCAGCAGGTGGGAGTGGTGCGCGAAGGCCAGGTCACTGCCTACCAAGCATTGCAATTGTTTAACACTAGAAACACAATATTATTGTATCACGGAAACAAAATTCCCACTGCAACAGGCCTAAAAAGAAAGCAAGTATTCTCCATTTCGGGAAGCAGCAACAACATTCAAACCAACCAACTGTAACATCTGTTTCTACAGTGCACTTTCATTTAGCCACGTCTATGATTCCTCAAAATATGAGCACTTTTATCCCCATTTCACAAGGGCAGAGCAGTTTAAAACTAATCTTTGATTTTTTCCAATGTGAATGTCAGGCAACTTCTTGTGTTCTTCCCCCCCTTCTTAAAACATACTCCAGATCTGCTCTTCATTCTCTTTACAGCACTCATTTTATGCAAGTAGCCTTTATTCTCCTCTCTTTAGTACAGCATTAAAAAAAAATAAAAAATTAAAAGGGCTTCCCATTCCTATTTACTTTACAAAAAGCCTGGAAAACTGTAAGTAGCTTCTGGACACTGGTGACCCTTTGGGTGCAGAGAATTGATTTGCCTTTACCTTTCATGTCTCCTGAGATAATGCCTCTCACAGAATAGCATGGAAATTTTTCTTTACCTTATAATTATTTTATTTCTTTCCATGTCTGTAAATGAGCACTTTAGAGATGCCCAGTGGAGGTTTTTTTTTTTTTCCCTTATAAGATGTGAAGAAATAAGGTTGTGGTCTTTTGTGTCTCAAGTGAGAGCTATATTTTCTCAAGTCTCTGCTTCAGCACTATTGCATAACAATTCTTGCTGATTACAATCACCCATGTAAAGCAGCTGAAGTGGTGGCAGGAAAATCAGAAGCAGGATCTCCTTCATTGCTAGTACTTATCTCTAACAAATCCAAGAGTCTTTGGTTCATTTCACTAATATTGACATTGCTGAGCAGCTCAGTGGTCTGATGCTAGCTAGGGAGTTTTCTAGTTGTGTTTGCTCCTGACCTACAGCACTATATTGACTATGCAAGTACATTAGGTGCAAGTCATTTTCACAAGGAATATATACATGTACATAAAATAATAAACTGCTTTGTGACCAACCACTTAGAGTTTGCCTCCATTTGTGCTAAAGGAAGATTTACATAGAAGAGACTAGCAGCAGGCACTGAGCTCTCCATTATACACATCTTCTGCCTTGTTATGCAAGTTGTAGCTTCTTGGTTACCCCCATGTAATCTAGCAATTCAAATGAACCTGACACCTGTAGGATTTTTGACCAGTGAAACCAATAAACAGTGACACCACTTAGATTTCATGGAAGTAGAAATTTTTCCTGCAAATGAAGCACAACTTAGTCTATCAATACACACAGGTCAGAGAAAGGGATTCTGAGACCAAACCATACTCTGCTTTAACTCACAGCTCCTCCTATTTCTGTTCCCATGTTTCTGCTGAGAATCTGCTTACTGTCTTTAAAGCATGGCAGTCAGCCAGTCTGTATCAGCCTGCTGCTGTTTGCCAGCTTTCCCCAGCAGTTTGGGAGAGCTGGCCTTCCATGGATCACCCATCTGAAGCCTGGATTCTCAGCTGTGGAAAATAGTGCCTTTATCAGCACTGAGCATGTTTACAGCTGAACTTTGTTTCAGGAAAGAAATTAACAAAAAGAGGGAGACACGCAAAACATGCGTCAGAATACAATTATTTAATCTTTTCTAAAGTAGAATTTAAAAGAAATTTTAATAAGAGGTGTTACACAGCCCAGATATAGTTTGGGCTTTTTTCATTAAGTGCTAAGCCTCTGATTTTAATTTTTTTCTCCTGCCAGCAGGATTTTTAAAGCAGCAGAAACAGAGCAAGGATACTAAAGACTTAACTTTTCACTTCTGACATGAAATGCTGTTGGGGCTTGGTTGAGTTATAGGCTTTTGAAAAATTGCCATTAACCTTTTGTTCCTGGTGCTCTTCAGGTAAAATTTGCTCACATGCCAAAGAAATAATTGCATGTGAACTTTCTCAGAAAAGCTCCAGGCACTCACTGCTACCAGAGCAGCTACAGCCTTGTACTGGGAATGGTTGTCTCACCGTGAGGGCAAAGGAGGGCAGGGCAGCAGACGGTGAGAAAAGCCACGTCCTTCAATTTCCAACGGTTCCGGGAACACAACCTGCAATCTAAAACAAAGGATTCCTCCTCCAGCCATTGCAGTAGTTAATCTCCAAGTTTAAAGGGTAAACTGTAAACTCTGAAAGTTCAGCACTCAAATTCTGGCAGTGATGTATTAGGGAGCCTAGAGGTCTCCATGTACTGATACGTGGTACAAACAGCTCCCCACTTTTTCGTCAAAACTGCCCCTGATTCACGTCAATTCCAGTGCTAGAGAGACAGACATTACAGATTTTAATTTGCTGTGTAGTTGTACCTTGAACTCAGTGGGCACTCTTTAATCCCATGCTATTTTTATTCCATGATCAGGTTCCTTACTCATTGCATATGATGAAGAGTGATGGTTACAGTCTCACAGCTAGCATCTCCCAACATCTGAATACCTGATTTAGCTATCCAGATTGCTCATTACACTTAAGCAAGTTCACCTGTCAAATTCATGGGATTTGGGAAAGCCTGAAGTGAACCCAAGTTGCTCTTTTACCTTCTCACTACTTATGACAGTGCAAAGATTTGTATTTCAGTTATTTCCTGCTTCTGCCCTCTTAGTTTGGCTCAACCAAATTCGAAGTAAAGGTGATATATCCAGTATGCACAGAGTCCAAGAGAAATGGGATTAGCAAGAAAATGCCACAAAGAATACAAACTGCTTCTGAAGGCTCACAGCAGCTTCTCAAATTTATTTTGATTTTTTTTACCTTACTCTAGGAGTCATAGAAACAGTGATGGTGACTTTTACAGGACAAGGTGAATTGCTGTTAGAGCTGAAAGTAGTACTGCTGATTCCAGTGGCAGGTTCACCAACACAAGGAGATTTGTGTTGCACATCTTCAGCGTACTGGTGTCAAGGAGGAAACAAGTGTATACACATGAAAAAGTTGAAGTATGAAAGGGAGAGGTTTTGCTGTACTCTTTCTGAAAGGTGCATAAGTGAAGAGCCATGGAGTAACTATGCCATCATTTGTCCTCACCCATCTTAATCCCATACAGGAGGGCTTGAATTCAAGACTTAATTTAGGGAGGCTTGCTCTGACTACCTCTCCCAAATAGCAGCACTGATGTTGTAGTATGTAATTACGACTTTGTGCATTTCTTCACCTGTTTAGGAAAAATGCTCAACTTAAAACATTGACAGTATCACTACTGACATGCACTGCCTTTCTAATCTGCTTGTTTGCAACTGGATTTACTCTTCAGTGCTCTTCAGAGAGGGCAGCTACCAAGGGCATCACCCAGGGTATGGCACAGTGCAGGAGTACCAATGCTCTTTAGGTGTGAGATACACATAATTATAAATTCTGTTAGGAGGAAGCTCTGACCATTAGTCAGACATAGCCTTTGGGCATGGATCTGTAAAGCACAAATAGATGAATAAGTAACAAAATGGCCACCATGTGGGCCCAAATGCATTTAAAACTACAAATGAGCTGTTCTTTAGTGAGTCTGCTAATTTATTCCAGCCATCTGTATCAGCGTAAACAGAAGCTTATCTCCTAAAGTGCTTAATAACTTTTAAGATGCAGCAAGGACCAGAAGTTTCAACATGATCATCTGGGGGAAAAAAATTTAATAAAAATGAACCCACATATTTTCACACCACAAACATCTTATGATAACCACTATCATGCAATTCAAAGAAATACTAAAAAGTAAAACTTGTTCCTGGCATGACATATTTTTTCCTATTTAAATTCCACAAAATGTTTCGTTAGGATATTTTAGGGGATGGAAAAATCTGGCTATTTTTCCCCCTTCCAGTCTCCAGTGATGACATCTGTAGACAAATTCTATATTTATTACTAAGCCTGAGAATGGCTAAATTGATGTGCTGTGTTTGTACTGCTCTGAGAATCTTTTCTCTGTATGTGCCCCCATTTATTTTCAGGGTCTTAATATGCTTCTCATATTGCTGGACCTTAGCTAAGTGAATAGTCAAAAGATCTGAGTGTTTATAATCTAAAAAGTATACCCATTTAGCATGATTGGATACAAGCAATTACAGAGCTCAGATTAAGGTGGGATTTTGGACCACTAAGCATGAAGAGAAGACTATAGGAAGAGTATGCTGGACTTAATTTTAGAGATTCTGAGCAGTCAGTCAGTTACATCTGACAAAATTATAATTTCTGGGAAAAAAAAACAAAATCCATAATAATATTTGATATTTTGAAGTCCCTTAGTTGCCTCTGAGACATCTCCTAGTTGTGGTGGTGGAAGAGATGTCACATTCATCTTTCAGCTCCAGGTGGTAGAAGCAGAGGGTGCTGCCTGCCAGACATATACATCTCTAGGGTGAGAAAAGAGAAAAGTTCTGTTTTGAAGAAACAGACCATTTGCATTGAGGCCCAATACAGGGTATTATTTGCATCTTCTACATTCCCTGTAGCAGCAAGTTTCTGACAAGGGTGAGGTCTGCCCTTTGAGTGAGACCTGGTTTGGAGCCATTTCATTGTGCAGCACTGGAGTAGGAAAGATGATACCAGGCTCACGCAAGAGTCCTGTAAATGCCAACTGGCTGGATACAGTGCTGGCTGACCTCCCAGTCCTCCCTCCCCTGGACAGAGAAGGCACCCAAGTCTCCAAGAAGTCAGACTGCCAAGCTGTTATAGAATGGGTTTACTACATACCTAACTTCTGGCAACAGCAAGTATTTCTTCATTCAGGTAAATGTTAGAGATGGTGAGTTACTGCTTAGCTTATAACCATGCAAAATTAACCACTTCTGTGCTTGCAGTTCCAAAGGGAAGCATGCAGTGAGATCAGAGATCAGCCTCCAAAACAGACAGACACGACCAATATATTCACTGAACCACTGGCATGAATTCATCCCAGCATCAGCAGGAGATTTATTTAAGGGATTACGTAGTTTTGTTGCTTTTCAGAGATACTAACGTGGTACAAGCCAGACTCTTGAATTATTTACAAAATACTATAAGTTTTTAACTATTCGTCTCTATAGTTGCAGCATAACTCATTTCAACTTTGATAGCTTTCCAAATGCCTCATAAAACAAACATTTGACAAACAAAATGGCTACTGTTCCCTTTTTAAAATTACTATTTTTTAAAGAAAAACTGCCACCAGGGTAACATCCTTGAAACAAAATGGGTGTTTGCATAGTTCTAAATTCAGCAGTTCAAAAAGGAACAAAGAGGTTGTGTTTTTCTAAGAAAATACAGTAATGGATAGTAATTCAATGTCCTTATAAATAATTGCAATTAGTCCTTTGTTTCTGCAATACATCCTTTTCTCTCATGGCTGAAATCACAGCTTGGGAAAATGACTGGGGACCCTGTGGACAGGTAACTGAGGGGGTACAGTTAGAGAAAACTGAGGGGTACACTGAGAGGAAACTGGAGAGTTATATTAACATCTTAACAGGGGTTATAACAGTGCAGAAAATATAGAGTAAATCACACTTGCTGCTCCTGGATGGAAAGTGGTTGGCATGGCTTGAAACCTGTTCCACGATGATTCCCCATCACCTGCTAACAAGGACAGAATGGAGGATGAAGCACAGACAAGATGCCATGCCCAGGCTCTGTGGAAATCCTTCCAGGGAGGGGAACTCAGTGGTGCTTTTCAGCTGATAAACCACATGTCACCTGTCAGCCAGGGGAGATCGGGGAAGATGCCCCACTGCTGAGAAAGCAGCTGTGGTGAAATCACTCTCCTTAGATGAACTTGCATCATTAAAGCCTAATAATAATATTAACACACCTCTCCATCCCAAAGTTCCCTACCTCTGAGGTGTGACCACCCCTCACTGGACATGCACTCTGTATTCTCTTTGACTGAATCTTTAAAAGGGAAGTAAGAGAATTTGACACCAATCAGTAACAAAGATATGTCACTGACTACAGTCACTGGAGCTCCACCTAAACACAAAGAAATGTTATAAAAGTAAGTCAAGAATGGGGGAGAATTTAGGGAAGACACCATCACAACTGCTGGGACCAGTCAATGGGTTCAACCAGTCTTCTCCCCCATAGAATGCCTATTGGGTAAGAATCATACTCTGTGCACGATGAACATTTTATTCCTCCAAGTATATTTTTGCAGTCAGACACTATCACCAGCACCCTTCTAACCTTAACCTGTCATAATTTTACATTACCAGTGTTATTCTGTAAACTGTTTGGGACACTGGCAGTTGCTGGCAGCAGATCACATACTCAAATGAAGGGAAAGACCTGAGGGGTCTCCCTTATGCTGCTGCTGTTTCTCTAAGTCAGCTGAACCACCCTCTGATCCAGCAGGACTGCTCAGTCAAGGATCCTCCAAAGGGGACACTGACAGACAGGTCAGCCACGAAGGTCTCAGCTTTCCTGGGGCAGTGACAGGCTAATCAAACACTAAGAATCAAGTAAATCTCCCCACACTAAGGGTTGAGGAAGTCTCCCCTTTTCACCAGACACCAGCCTTACTTGGTAATGCCCATTGACCAACAGCAGCAGTTTTAGGCTAGGTTAGTACCTTTATAACACCTCCAACTATGCACTGTGACCAAACAAAAAAATCTACCAGTCATTGAAAAATCTATTATTAAAGCAGTAATGAGAGCACTACAAAAGAAAAACCATAGAAAATGATAGGAGCTGTATGCTAGTCTCATCATAAGGCAGCTTGGTAGGCAGGTTTGCCAGAGAAATCTTAGTTTTAACAGAAATGGCAAAACAAAAAATAAAGAGGTAGTACATAATTTCTTGCTTAGAAACAATGATTTACATCAGTAGTTTAGCTGTGTTAAAACACATTAGTTTTATATTCTTAGACATCTTCCCATTTAGGTATTTTAGTACACAAAAAATCAACATTTTCTTTTCCCATGTTGACTTCAATAAATACTGGATTGCCATTAAAAGAGCAAACCTTTCCTCCCTCCACCAGTGTTGTACGTAAACATTAGTAGGACTGCACATTTTTAACTGTACTCTTTACATTCCTGCAAGTTGCTTCCTACAGATACCCATTTACATGGAAAAGATTAATTTTCACTGTCCTATAACTTGAGCAGTTGTGGCCAAACACACAGTGAAATGTATTGCTCCTAGTGCAAGATTTAAACACAGTTAAAAGACTATATATTGAAAATCATTTTCTAATAGAGCCTATCGTCTTATACAGGTCTTTACAGTGCTCAGTGCAACAAACCTCAAAACTTGAATTTTATGATAGTATTTAACAGCCATCAGCACTAACAGACACAGGTAATTAATGTGAATGCTTTGTTTAAGCCAAGAAACAGAATATTGCTGAAGAAAAAAAGTTCTATATTGCTTTACAGTTAATAAAAACTTGTTGTAAAGTAACACAGCACTTGGGATGAAAATTAGACACTTCCAAAGCACTAACCAGCTCTCTAGCTTCCATCAAATAGGGCAAAAGAAACACTTAACCAGGTTTTCCATGGGACAGTTGAAGAAAATCTCTTCCCTACCTTGCTAAATAGATAGTTGACTTCTACCCAGGACCTTTACACTGCATAGAAGAAAGCAAATTTCCACTTATAATCTCAGATGTAGCTGTAGCCTCCAAATGCTGGTGTGAGATGATATATAAAGACTATCCACAATCTCAGGTGTTGACTGGAGAACTGGTGCTCAAATAATATAAATGACTTCTGGTACCTCCCTATGTCCTTGCTGAGCTAGTAGGCTGATGGCAAGATGGCAAGCCAGTCATCTGTCTTGGACTGTTTTGAGCACGTTCTTGTGGCTATTTCTGAACCAGTGAAACAGGCTAACTTTACAATCAGCAACAGTTATTGCCTTCTTAGCAAGGTCAAAGTGAATAGAAAAAATTAATTCCTAGCCAAGGTCCCTGCAAAATATGGGCAAGACATTAATTCACTGCCATCCTAGCCTAAGGTAGCAACTGTCAATACGACAAAGAGTCTGCATCATCATTTTGTCTCTAATTTCATCAAGGTCATATTAGATCACTACATCAAATCAAGCAGAATCAATTTGATTTAAAAAAAAAACTGAGCTAAACCAGATTCCTTTTGGAAATTAACCCTTTATAACAAACAATATCCATCTATGTAGGGCATCTTGTTTCCACTGAAAATTACTACTGCAATAGAACACATATCATGATTTTAAAAAAATCTTCCCTCACCAAATAAAACAAGATTATGTTGTCTAATCTCATGCCTAAATTTGTATTAGTGTTTATTTACTGTGTATTGCATATAAGTCTCATGCTGCAAACAACAATTTCCACAGAAACTGAAAGATATGTCTGACAAAAAAAGCACTGTATTATGCTGGGTGTCATTTACCTCACACAAATTTAGCTTTTAACAGGAGAAAAAATATAAATCATGGTGCTGTGGAACTACCCACATCTTCCACAAATGCATCAAATGTTTTATGTTCCTTTGCTTTTTTCCCCCTTTTGGTTGATTAGTTTTGTTGGGGTTTTGTTTGTGTTTTTTGAGATTATGATCAGTAGAGCTCCTTCCCAAAAAATTCAAACCAATTATAACTTTAATTGCGGTATGTCCATATCCAAGATTTTACTCTAACTGCATATTAATCTATTGCTATGGCAGCTTTTGGCTATGCTGCATTCCACCTTCTTGCAGAATGCTTAGGTGGACTACTGCCACAATAGCCAGCTAGGAAAGTGTGATCTCCACCTGCCTGGGCCACAGCTACAGTCCTTTTAGCCCACACAGCAAATTCCTGCTTCAAGCATTCCAAAAATTTGAAAGACCCCTCCCATATGTCTCATAACGCCTACATCACTGGCTTCTATAGCCAAAACATTTTTTTTAAGCTTGTCAAACACTGACAATGAGATCATATACATATGCATACTTGTAATTTCACACTTATTGCAGAGAGACTGTCACTGGATATTTGTTACAAGCCTGAAAGGGCAGAATATCATAGGATTTTAAAAGTATTTTTATTTTTAAATATTTTTTCTCAATCGCAGAAGAAATTAATCATAATCCTACAAGCACAGGTATTGTAAATACCAAAGTCAATAGAGCCTGACTGAGGAGCTCCCACACACAGAGCCAGAGCTGCAGCTGAACCCTGTTGTAACAGCCTGGCTGGCCCATCTGTTTGGTGTACACTTGTTTGTTACTCTCCCATCCTATCCTCCAACTGCCAGCTCCGAGTTTGGGTTGTGTGCTTTGCAAGTACATCCCAGCCATTTAAAGATAACCCCTCCCTGCTCCCAGTAAAGCCATGGTGACACAAGTTTCCTTGGATCTGATTTTGCACTGCTTGAGTAGTGTGACACTGAGCAAGTACTACCCACTGTAGTTGTGATCTTGTGAGGGACAAGCCCTGGCATCAGCAGGATGGATTTGGAAGGATGCAACCATGGCAGAGAGAGACATACCTCCTTTTGTTTCTTCCAGTAAGATTTCTTTTTAAGTCTGTTCCTCCATCTCATACTACTTGCACAGAATGAAGAGAAGAGAAGTAGACTAAAAACATTTATGACTAAGTGTGACCTCAAAGTGTTTTGGAATAGGAAGAATACACTTTGGACTTACATGCCAAAAGTTCTTTATAGATCCATGAATTTTGGTAAGCTGTATTGTAGGGTTTATTTTTCCTTTTAAAGTTGAAATAAAGCACTCAACAAAACCAAAAATGCATAGAATCCCTTTGGTCAGAACACATTTGGTTGGAGGAGAACACAGTTTGCATTTAGAATTGCTACAACCTAATTTATTTTTTAATATAAAATTTAGGACTCTTTTCCATGGATTGTGACTTTTAATTTCAAAATCAATTATGGGGGGTGTTTTATCTATCAACTATAAGATGTTGTATCTTAGCACCAAGATACTGTAATGAAACACTATTTTAAGATTTAAAAATCTTTATATCACTTTATATATGAATTTGTAATTTCCTTTTGCCCGTGACCGAAGGGATTTTAGTTTTTTTCAAAGCATATCTACTACAGCAGAATGTCTGTCTAGGTGTTTGATGATAATTAGCAAGAAAATTAGCTTGCTAGAAATATTATTCATCAAAATACCATTGAGTCCTAGGGAGATTGCAAACCCCTGTTGGAAAGTTTCTCAGAGACAGACTACTTGGTTGCATCAGGTTTAAATCACATGAAGTACTGATTAAAGTCTTTATCAATTAACTATTGCCAACTTAAAAGGTAGACCAGACCTTTCATGTCCCATTTTAAGGGAACATCTAGGTCCAGATTCTCAACTCTCTTAGGGCTGTTTTACTACACCACAGCAGCCTAGAGGCTGCCAACTAAGCTTATGGTTGCTATTCTACCATATCAAATACAAAGAGTAAAGAAAAGTACTCAGAATATAAGTTTGTTTGGGCCAAGCTTTAGTACATAACACCTCAATTCTTACTTGAGTAAATGAGCATCTGAAGTTTCTACAATACAGATACCATTTCGGTTATCAATATACACATCACAGTAGAGTTTGGGGGTTTTTTATTCATACTTTTTTTTAAGTGCCCCAAGCATACCCCTGGGGCTGCATATGCTTCTTTAGTCTAAGCTTTTGCCTTTAATATACCTTTCCCCTGCTTTTTTATCCCCTCCCCTTCTCTCCATGCTACCACCTGTTCTTCATTCTCTTTGCTCACTTGCCCATGGTCCATGTGGAACTTTTGCTTTTAACTCTGTCATAGCATCAGGAGCCTTTTGTTTTCTTACTCCCCTGTGATGAACTGTTTATCTTTGAGTAGAAAGTCAAACTAGTTTTTGTTAATTTTCAAGCAGAGTATGGCTGCTTTTTGCAGAATTTATTTTAGTAAATAATGGGTCTGCAGGACACAAAGCTGACTTTTAAACCAGAGTAAATCTTAGGATGTTAAGGAGAACAATCACCTTCTGTCTGATTGATCCTAAGTCTTAAGGGATGGACTACATCTGCTATAAATTAGAATTATTCTCCTGCTTGGAGAAAAGCCAGATAACTGGAAAATTTAAAATAAATAAATAAATAAATAAGGAAGAAAGGAAACCAAAACTCATAACCAAGTATCCTTCCGACAAAGATGCTTTGAACGTAACGAAATTATTCAAACACAATGCAAGATATGAATGGGTTCTTTACACCCTGCTTATTTCAGGTGGTTTCACAATTTCCAGGTAAACATGGAAAAAAATAAATATGCTTGCAGTGGGAAATGTTTTTTCTTTCCCCACTTCTGCGGGGGAGCATTAATAAGTATTTCTTTCCTATCAAGTTACTCTAATCTGTGTTACATTTCATCTCTCCTTAGCTTGACTGCTACATCAGGGCATGAAGTTCATACAGCGTAACCTGCAATGAACTTCTTTTGCTCCATAGGGAACTACAATAATGCATGCTAAACTGTTGCTAAAAGCATAGGAATTTCAGCATCCATAGGACTTCATTCCTTATGATTAGCATGCCTTGACATGTTCCTTATTACACGTTTGAAAAGGAGTACACTAGTCTTTTCTTTACTAAAAAGGATAATGGAAAAAGCTAAATTGCTTTAGCAATGTGAAGTTAAGCATCCAGCAGTTCAGGAGTCTGCCTATCTCTGACAAACTCAGTGCAAATTGATCATATTTCAGAACTCGATCCAATACTGGTAGGCAAAACCAAAAAAATAAAGTCAAAAGGCAGGTTCATCAAAGGGACATTCAGATACAAATTATAATAGTTATCAGTTAAAAAGGAGAAAAACATTGACAACAGGAATAGGCATAAAAGGATAATGTTTGATAGCAGAGCTGGTGACTTTTTCTAGTTCCTCAAAAGATATAACAGTGTAAATACTAGTGAAGTGAGGGGGGAGCATTTTTCTTCTATGACCTGTATGTTATATGCAGCATAGAAAAACCATTACTACACTCTAAACAAAGGTATCAGGCAAGATGAAAAAATACAAAATCCCAGACTCTTTAAATCAGTTGGAAGACATACCTCTAGCATGAAGTTCACTAAAGCAGTAAGACTGCAGCAGAAACTAAAGAACTGATTAAAGAAATCCTCTCCTCACCCTGGAAAAAGCCTTTCATCCACCAAGGACCTGTGCCTGCTCACCTTGAGCTTCGTAAGCTTTTTGTGCCTGCTAGGCAATAATTGATTTCATTGAGAGCAGGTGACTTAAATTAGCAAATTTAGCTCCAATTCATGACTAAATATGGAAAGGCCTATCAGAGGCAGTGACTGTTTTGTATTTGTTGTAATCTCCCCCTCCCTTGGGGCACAGTAGATGGAAAATGGAGATTGAGGTTGCTTTTTTGGTTTTTTTGTAATATGAGTCATAGAGGAGGATAAGACCCTTGTGCTTTCCTCTTGCAGTCTGCCCCTTGCTTGAAGGAGCCTCGCTCCAGAGCTTGCCTGCAGTGAGTGTACAACCCAGCAGCTCCATTTTCCTGACCCACCACCTCCAAAGTGAGTGTAGGTGGCATTAGGAGAGGTCCTTGGGATTGTGTGAGCCAGGTGAACGCTGAACAGCTGCTTTTTGTGCATTATTCCCAAGCTCTGCCCACAGAACCCAGTGTGGATCCCAGTATTGCTCTATGGTTGT
Source organism: Promerops cafer (assembly GCA_013398275.1). NCBI lineage: Eukaryota > Metazoa > Chordata > Aves > Passeriformes > Nectariniidae > Promerops > Promerops cafer. The sequence continues at coordinate 1,516,592 of VZSE01014839.1, read as the reverse complement.
ACAGAAATGTAGCACCCATTGATTCTTCCTGCATCTTCTTATGATCTTCATACTTCATACTCTTCATACTCATCACTCTTCAAATTACACGATATGATGTGACCTGTTGTAATTCCCCTTTGTGTCTGTTTCCACTCTATAAACAACATTTGGGAGCCTCTGTTTGCGTTCTTAATAACATAATAAAGAAAACTAAAGTGTGAATATCTTTTTAAGAACAGCAAGAAGATTATTTTATTTCATAGAATCATAGTATCAATTATTTTACCAGCTGCTTCTTCTAATCTCATAGATTTGGCTATAGGTGCACTTGCATAAGCTCTATATGATGATACCAGAAACATCCATGGTTTTACCCTAGCTGCCTTTATTGTGTAATAAAAATATGTGATCACTCAAAATTCCATGTGTATATAAATGGCCCTTATAAATGCTGGCTTTAGGGAGGAATTTCCGATGGTATTTCATATGCAATTGTCTTCAAGTCTGTGGCATATCAGAACCTCTCTGCCTCACCTTCCATCTTCCAGCTCTCCAAAGGATTGTCAAATGCTGGGCAATTGGGAAGGTATTGGTAAATAATTATGAATGCCCTTTTGTGCCAGCACTTTTCATGTCTTTTATTTATTTATTTGAAGAATATTACAGATGCACTATCAAGGAATGACACTCTTCATCTGGTATTTTTGGCATAAACAGAAAATGTGACTTAAGGATTTTTGATAAATTCTATAAAATGGATTTCTTGAGCAGAATAATGTGTTATCTATGGGTATTTACCCATGAAAGTAGAGACTAAAACTCTGATTAGACATGTATCTTTTCCAATATATTTCTATCAGCGCACTGATTTGGCAAATATTTAGACCCAAAGGTCAGGGCTCTTCATAAGTCCCATTGATTTGAAAGTTGAATTCTGCCCAAGATTAAACACAAAGAGGAATGCTTTCATAAATCAATTTATTTAAGTCTGTATGCAAGTGCTCTGTTGAATCAGGGCCTAAAGTCAGCAATGTATCAGGAACATAATGAGTTTGGGCCAAATATGTGTATTAACAGCCAAAGCATACAATGAGACAAGGAGCATAATTATTACCTGGATTTGAACCAAGATCCCTAAATGTATAAGTAAGCCAGATCTTTAAATTTCATTTCTTTTGAAGCTCTTAGCTTAAATCGAAGGGGTGAGACAGGTTACATTTACCTGTACATGCTGGGATGGCCCTTCCTTATCTTCTGCTCTGGATCTGGATCTGCTTCCTGGAGAAGTCACAACATTAGTAGGAAAGACAGTGCCTGCTTGAGTTTATCTTTCTAGGATGGTAGAGAAGATATACCTAAACCCCAGAGCTGGGAAGGGCTCTGGACCCCACAAGCTCGGTGTTGAAATCTTTTGTTTTCTGCAGTGTCTTCAAACAGAAGTTTGAGTTTCTGTATAAAGCAAGTAGAATGTCATCCTAAGAAACACAGGAGATTATGAATCTGGCAGAGCACAATGTAGATCAAAATGGCTTTAATCATTACTCCCTGTTTTAATTACTACTTGACACATTATCTCTATTGTCCTTCTACAAGTCTGTCTTTTGAATGAAATATTAAAGGCGAGTTACAGCTGAAAATATATGCAGTCTAGAAAGAAAATGGCTTTGAACTATTTGAAATGATTTATTGTCCAGATTTCTTTATGAATATTTATTTGCCATAGTGAAAGCAATTCAATAAAGAGAAAACATGAGGACCAGTTAACTGAACATTTGCATACTCTAACAGTTAAAAAAAGGGAGAGAAAAATAGTATGCTGCATTAGAATGGTGTTAATGTTTGGTTTTCCCGTTTCCTGTAGTTCATTAATATGCAAGATCCAGATCATGAAGAGGAGATATAAAAATAGTCTACAAATAAGTGTCCCCAGCCTTTACATATTTCCATTCAGAAGGAAATAAACATGTTTGTAGAGGGATTTTCAAGGCCAGGGTGGAGACTATAATTTTGTTTCCATACTATTTCAGGTAGCTGCCTGTAAATCTTGCTTTTTGCAACAATCATATGTAATCTGAGTGCTCATCTTGTCAGGACCAGAGGTCCCTCATTCCCTGGCACTTCTGAGAAGAGCAGCTGGCTATCAAAACGAGACATGAGCACACTGATTATTTTAGTATTTAAGCATGGCTTTGTGCACCAAAACCAAGACCACACACAGTGATGCTTCTTTTCTTCGATCCTCAGAGGAGGAACAGAGTTTTTTGTGGTAGGCACTCTCATTTCTCCCTGCTTGAATTAATTTCATCTACCAAAACGCACTATGTGTTAGACTTGGAATGAACTTTGTTCCTCAGAGCTTCTTAGTGATATTCTGATACCCAGTCACAGATGGGACCTTGACAGATTTTGTACTGATTTTCCTTTTCTCTTCTTCTTCTATTTTTTTTTTTTTTAACCAGGACTGTTGCTGCTAGAGAATTCACATGCAAATGGAGATGTTGACTGGCACTGTTTCATGAGGAATCTTGGTTGGTTGGCTTTTAGAACTGATAAACTGAATAGTATACCAAAGAGTATTTGGAAAAGGATAATCCTAATAAATAATAGTTCTTGAGAAGGATAGTTACAGTAGTAAAACACAGACTTTGGACAAATACAGAATTCTCTATGCATCAATATTCCATTCTTCTGAGCAAGAATGATAATAATACTATTTATTTATAGTAATAATTATCATTATTATCTCCCTGAAAGCTAGCTGTGAGGCTAAATCATTAATATTTTCAAATTATTTCATAGTCCTTAACTAGAATTTGCCCTTAGAGTACTAAATATAATAATTTTCTCTGTATGCCCATTTCATTTTCCTTTGGAAAAAACACACTTAATGTGTTGTTCTCTTTACATGTGTCTACATAAAACATTTTAAAATTCCAGCTGTTGAGCTTTTCTAGAAGTTAATAACAGGAAAGTTTGACATTATCGTATTTATTGCTTATTTCTTCCTTTTTTGTCTTTTACCCCCACATAGCTATCACAATATCATTATCATCTGCTAGATTGTTACTGCATGTACAAATAGAGAAGCTGAGACCTACACTTGCTGTTTATTTCCTTGCCTGAATTTGGAGTTGACAAGTAACCACACACTGGTTCTCTGAAGTCAGAGCTCTCTTATGTACCACTTCAAATGTATTTTGTGTTCAGGGAGTGTAAGTTGCACACAGTTAGATGCTACCCCATAGTACATGCCTCAATATATTTGTAGGTGTCTCAAATGTTTTCTTTCTTCTGCAGTTTACCAGGTTCTGCCTTTATTGGCAAATGTGCATCAGTTACTCACAACTGAAGATACCCAGATCCATTTCCTCTAGTTGTTATCTGTTGGATAGCTAGGCTCTAATGGCTGAAATCTACATCTACCAACATAAAAGCCACAGGATATGACACTGGTATCTTGTGGTTCCAATCAGCCTCCTGGTATTATAGTAGTACTTTTATTTAACTATGTTTCTACTGAGTTCAGTGTGCTCAGCTGCACTGGCTGTTTTGCATAGCATCTGAACTGTATATTGTGATAATTGAAAACTCAATACAGCCCGGAGACACTAGCACAACAGGACAGGAGCGGGCTGGGGCATAACTCAGAAGAATAAGGAAGACAGGCAGCAGAAGCAGGGCCGAGCCCCAGCACATCTCCAGCAGCAGTCGAGCTGGGTCAGGCATCCAGCAGCTGGGGGTCCCATGGCGTGGGGCAGCTGTGGGAGCAGCAAACGCCCAGTGCAGTGCCTGGGATGTCCCTCCATCTGCCATCGTGGGGCTGTCATCTGGGAGCACAGACCGTAGGCAGAGTCCAAGGCTCACCTGGAAAATTACAGGGACAGATCAAAACCAGATTCATGGCCATGCACTCCACTGACAGCTCCCATCCTGCACATGCCCTTCCCAGGGTGGCTCCTGTTCCTAAAATGTCATCTAGGCATTAGCAGAGAATACATCAGATATTTTTTTCTAGCATTTCAGAAGTGTAACATATATCAACAAATGTCACTTGCTATTTGAATGCTCATAATTAGAATTAAAACAAATTACTTAAATTAAATGATTGGAGTAAGCCACAGAATTTCTTCCTATTAGCCTGTGTAGAAAGAAAAAAATACCTGGAGTGTAAAAAGGAGAAAAGAAGAAATATTAAAAAACAACTCATGGCATGAAGAAGATAAATATTTCTTGCCTGTCCTCTTGGCTCTGTCTATAAAGATTTTGTCCAACAACCTCAGCCAAAACTATTTAGTGAGTGATTTGTGTGTCTGGCCGATGGAAGGCCCAGTTGTCTCAGGGGCAGCTTTGCAGGGCTGCCAGGAAGCAGACAAGTAGGTCTCTGCAGTGGGAGTCACGAGCTTTTCATGTCAGGAGCACACCTGACCTGATGGGATAGCTTGAAGGAGTTAGGTGTGGCCCTACCTTGCAGCAGCACCCCCAGAACGTTGCTGATGTTAGATTGTCTCCATAGACTGAAGATCAACTGCTTCCCATGAGTCATTTGGCGAGGAAGGAAGGAAGGAAGGTGGACTAGTCCAGGAAACTTAGGCTGTAGGGCTGTAAAATTGAGAGAGGTTGAAACATTCCACCCATTGGGGTTCTCCCTTAAAAATATATTTGTATAAGAGATTAAACCACCCAGAATGTCCTTAAAAACACACTTGAAACCACCTTGAGGAGCAGATCACACCGGTTCCTGCCTTCCCTGGCATTCTGGCCTTGCTCTCCATTCTACCCCAATTTGCCAGCCCCAGCAGTTCAGCTCCCAGCCTCGTGCCCAAAGCTGGGAAACACCCTGCCAAGCCCCTGCAGAACACCCCACACCACGTCACAGGGCTTCACCCACCACGGGCTCTGTGCCACCTCTTACCCCAAGCTCTGCCCTCCAAACGCCAGTGCCTCTGCACAGCTGCAGTGGGCAGGAGGGGGAATCTGGGTATGTGTTCATGTTTCCATCTCCACTTTCTGCTGGAAGTGTGGCCTTTTAGGGCTCTATTAGGTCTCTGCATTAGGGGTGTGGTTATGTATATTTCCTGCTCATGGCATAATGTTAGTTAATCATTATTTCTAAAGTTCTTTTAAATTCTCAGGCAGTGGCATCTATTATTTTCCTCTGACTCTTCTCTTACCTTTTTCTTCTTCTATTTAGTATAAGGAGTCATCAGTGGTGAACTGATTATAAGAAACTAATTTACATCATCAGTTCAGTAGTAGAACATACGTCTTAAATCATCTAAGATAAATACTTTTAATTAAGCAAATGTCCTACTCAATTCACTGTGGACAATCCCATCATAATGGATATTACTTCTGCATGCTAAATCTTAATCTTCATCAATACTGAATGCACAACGCAAAGCCATTATAAAAAAAAAAGTAGGCTTACTGTAATATTGCCATTTTGAAGCTGCCAGCTTTTATATTCATTAATATGATGACAACAGACTCCCGGCTAACAAATTTTACTACAGATCCGAATTTTTTATCAGATATGTATATGTGATCAAATCCATGCTAGCCTATTATTTGGAGTTTTTATTAAAAAGTTAAATTGGGATTATTATAAACTCTCTTCGGATTCCTTAATTTAAAAAAAAATTAAAATTAAAATCGAATGAGACTTCCTGGAAGCATTTTAAAAGGCTGCAACAGCAGTAAAGTCAGCAGGCACCACACAGCACAAGGAAGTATTTACCGACCAGAAGATGAATGTCTCTTCACTGAAAGTCTAATGGGTTTACTTTATATGGATTTTTGAGAGACAGAGAGAGGAGGAAGCAAGAAAAACTCCAAGCTGATGCTTTCCTAATCTAAGACATCATATTGCTTTCTGATCAAAGCTTTCAAATTCTGATGTAAACTGACTACTTTTGCTCTTGACCAAAATCTCCTCTCTTTTCCCCCCTCCCTCCAGCTGTTTAGGCTTGGATTTTGAAGTCCCTGCTCCAAAGGAAGAAAGCCTGATCCCTATTGCTTCAATTGTGGTGTTGAAACCCATTAATATTTCTCTGGCAGGTACCCTGACCCTGGTGCCCTTGAACATGCTCAAAAAAACATAGGGTATTCCTGAGCCTTTGTCCCTGAGAGGATTAACAGGGTTGCCCTGGAGCCAGCCTGAAGGTGTTTTAATAGGTAATAGGGGTGGGCTTCACAGCTGACTTCAAGCTTTGCCTCGGGCTGGCCCTGCTCAGCAACACAGATGCAGCCATTGAAATTAGGGGCTAAAGCACGGCTCTGTGTAGGAGTTAGAGTGTGAATCCTCAGATTCTGGTGGAGGATATCTCCAAATATATCCTTCCCCCACCAGGACAGGCATCCCTGGAGGGTACAGGGACTGCAGACCTGTGCTGCTTCTGCCACCAACTTCTTCTCTCACCTAGAGAGTTAGTTACTTAGGCTGTCTCTCCCTCTCTCTTTCTTTCCTCTCTGGCCTCTCCTGTGGCTTATAAATTGTCTGAAGGAGAGACTGCAGCACTCTGTGGTTTCACTTTGCTTAGCCAAGTAGGTCCCAGTCTCAGTTGGGTCCTGTGGCTATATCATGGTAAAAGTAAATAAATAGATAATAGTGTTAACAACAGTTATCTTTTTGTGTGTGAACAATAGGATCCTAATGGAGGAGAAGCCTGTTCTCTGAGTTTTCTTATCTGCAAGTTAAGGTCTCTCTTTCCTCACTCAGCTAGAGAAGATACTGCTTTTGTAAATCAGACAAAACTTATCATGTAAAGTGGAACACATCTTTGATTATACTGAATACTATCCTGTCTGTAATTTACCCTTGCTGCTGCAAAGGACACAACATGATTAAGCTAAGAAATGATAGACTGAACATCATGTGTCAGGATTGTAAAAGATTTTTCCTATCTAAATAGGAAACAATCATAAAAAACAGTGCAAATACACAAGAAAGTGTTTTAGCATATTATAAACAAGCCATCCTGCTGTTGCATTATATTGTATTGTTGTTGATATTGTATTCCTTGCTCAGATTGCTGTGGATACTTCTCCTGTAGCCTACAATATTTATTTTTTAAAAATGAAGAACTGTCATGATTTTTTAATGGTATGAGTATCCTTCTTCCATAAGTTCATATGTACTGTTACCTGCTCAGTCTGTCATCTCTTCTGCATTTCCCTGGGTGACTCCAGATACTCCCAGTGACATTTCTCAAACTGTAGATCTGTGCAGTGCATTTTCCCAGAGCTGTTAAAAGCGTTTCTACTTTACTTAATGACAGCGTTTAGCAACACCAGCCATCACTCACTGTTTAGTATACACCAGGTACTCTGCACAGGGGCAGGGGGGGCATTATCCTGATTTTACAGACTAGAGAAACAAGGTGTCACTTTTGGCAGCAATTAGCCCAGAACATGCTGCAGAACATGTGAATGGGAGAAGGACCAGCACACCTTCAACTCACATTTTATTCTTTAGTGTGTTACTGCTTTTGTTTCCTCCAATATTCCCAGTTGCACTGTGCCCTCCTAACAGGATTTCAGAGAATGATCACAGTAGAGCTTTTGCAATAACACATTCAGATACTGCAGCAATGAATGTGTGTAACTTTCCTAGTTTTGAAGTGTGACTTTGTCATGTATGGTGCTTAGTAACTTCTACAACATTTCTGGTGATTTCTGGGTCTGCTGCCAGTAACATGATACATTCCTAGCCAAATTAGCATGTGATATTTTGTGCTTGTACTCCAGTGGTAAGGTTTGTTTGCTGTTTCCATATAGATGTATTTTTGACAGGAAGAGCAATTCTGTAAGCCCAGGATGAAAAGCCCATCCATTGAATTGGTACCACATTACCATGGCAACAATATAATGCTAATGAAATTGTGACTGTTGAACCTGTTTTATGGAACTCTACAAAATGGGCTTCATAAAAGGAGAAATCTTGTTGATTAGTAAACGTTTCTAAGCATGATGAAAACCTGAGAAACACATGTGCTGTGACTTACTAATCATGTTATCATCCTCATTTAAGATAATATATTGCTCTTTGTATGAGGAATAGTGCTCTCAAAAAAAAAAAAAAATTATATGGTAAATCTCTTTCTCCAGGTTTTAACATGCACCACAGAAAGACTCGCTCACCTCTGTGCCCTGGTTCACTGGATCAGTTGGCATAGGCATGTATTGAGTCATGCAGTTTTTGCTGCTTATTTAATCTCTCTATGAATCTGTAAAATTTACTGCTACTGCAGCTGCAATAAACACCTTTCTGAAAGAAAAGTGGGGCTTAGTTTATATAAAATTATTTCACCAAAACATATCCTTTTAGATGGAACCCTACACAGAGAAGGGGTGGTAGCAGGAATGCACTCTTCACTTCCCACCTCCCTTCTTTTTGCCCATTTGGCAGTTTACTGTCATGTAGACTCCCAGCATGGAGGAGAGAGCCACCTCAGCTCTCATTCCTCAGGACAGCAGCTCTTGCTGAAGGCAGGGCTTGAAATTGTGCCTACTTTTAAACAAAAAAATGCTGAGCACTCGGATTTCCTGGTCATTCATATCTCTGGACAGGCTTCTGGGGAGGTGCCTCGCCTCTAAGTGTGTGGAGCTTCAGCTCCAAGGTTTCCACAGCAGGATTTAGTTTCTAGATAGATTATAGATAGAAAATAGGTAATATTCCTCTTTGATTTCACCTTGGGAATGACAGTGTGTCACCCTACGGAGTCCATCTCCTAATTTGCCAGGTAAATCAGAACAGAAAAGCAGATGTGCCAGCCAGCATTGAGCTCAGTGTGCATTCACTGTGTGGTGTTGACTGGGCATTTAGTAGAGACAAAAGGGGGAACACTGCTCATTTTAGTGAAGTCCTGATCTATATGGCACAGAAGTCAGCAGAAATCTTCACAAACATTAGATTTAATAGGCTTTTAATCAGGGCTTTAAAGGGCTGTTTCTGAAAGCTCCGTGTTTGATCCTATTTGCAAAAGGAAGCCCTGTCTAACATTTCATTATTTCCATGGTTTTTGGGAAAGCAACACACCAGATTTCTGACTTGATAGAAATATAATGTAATGTAATTTCCCATAATATATATTTTGCACTGGCTGACAGTTTTATTAAGCAGAAGCAATAATCATCATTATTCAGTGTAATAACCATCTCATTAAAAATGGTCTAATTTTCCCTAATTTTAATTTACCTCTCAGACTAAGCTGTTCTAAAATTACTGAGGTGCCTACAGTTCAGTTTCGTAAGACTTCAGCAGAAAAATAAGTCTTCAGAAAGCAAATACTGACTTATTGCTGCTAAAATAGTGATATGCCAGACCTTCGTGAGAGAAAAGGAAGTACAGAAAAATCAGGTTAGGAAATTGCTATATCACTTTTTATTTCCTTACTGTCTTGTAAGTAGCACTTTCTGCATGGATTTTGCACAATGGTAAATTGTACAGTTGCCTTTGCATGCACTACCCTTTAATAAAGGACCTGGCTAAGGGTCACACCAGAGAGTCCTGGTAAGGGGGAGCTGACAAGCAGAAATATTTCTTGGAGCGACAGAGAAGGAGATGAAGACACTAATCAAGTTTTATTATCATCCAATGAAAATAGGATGTAAACTGTGACATCCAGGCAGATTATATATGTCAGGCAAGCAGATGTGAGCAGAAAAATGTAGATGCTAAACCTTACCTAATAGGCTTACTCCGTGGATTATTCTCAATGAGCAAGGCTATATTAAGTGTGGCCTTGTATGTAGCTATAGTTAATATACAGGATATAAGAAAAATGCATTCAAAAGTGAATCTGGGGACATTCCCAGCTGTGCTGAAGTTAATGCTCTTTGATATACTTTGGAGCATCCTAAAAGCACTTTGAGTGTCATATACTTCCACAGATATCATAAACAGCATTAGGGCACTTATATAGCTTTAGTTCCAAGATTTCAAAGGGCACTCTGTTTTCTCTAAAAATGTGCTCAAAAAATTCTATACTCAAATAGCACTTGTGCATGCAAACTGCTATAGCAGCTTAGCTACTTGATTTGGTTGTGCCAGTTCTGAAAACATATTTGATCAAAAGCATTTTGTTGCAATCACAGGGATAAGTAACCTCATATGAACAAGGAAGCACTTTGCAGGTTATATTATAAAATAGACAAATTGTCTAAAGGTTTGTTTATCATCAGATGTTATTCTGTGTAGTTCCGAGTCATAAAAAATAACTTTTTTATGTTTGCTGGGGGTTTTTTAATGTTGCCCTAAAATAACACAGAAAAGGCAGTCTCTTCTGTGGAAGCACTCTACTTATGAAATCTCTTCTCTTTGAAATTCTGAGCCTTTTCCAGCTGTAGTATTCTTTGCTCAGCTATAAGAACACAAAGTACAGCAGTGAAAAGCATTACACTATTATCCCAAGATAATTTGATAGTCTGTAAATGTATTTTCCTGCCTGTGGTTCCAGACATTATGCTCTCATTTGAAGTAATGATTTGCAGTTATTTATACAATTCAAGTTAGCCCACATTGGTTTCACGCTGAACATTTTACCTGCATGGTACCAACATGGCTTATTTGTAGATTGTACAAGCTAGACTAGATGGGTGATTTTTGCAAGCCACACTCGATCAGCAGTGCAATGGGATGCCTACTGTAGACAGCCAGCTCCTGCAGGAAGTGGTGCAGTGGCTCACTGGCTGCTGTCTCCTGCCCACGTCAGTGTTATCACAACCATACATCAGCAGGAGTCTGCTGGACATGTTGAATTCTAAGTTCTGACATAAAACCATAGCTCTGACCTGATGTGGTCAGTAAATACAGCATGGCACTTTCCAGAAGTACTTACCCTGCTTTTCTCTTTTGGCTTCTGTGTGGGATGTGAGAACTCACCTTAAGTTCCTCTTGCATTTCTGGAGTTTACCATACCATTCCCCCCAAAGCTGGAAACGAGTGGTCCAGGGCTAACTGGACAGTTGTTTCACCCCCAATGCACCCACATTTCAGCCTTATACAGTTTGTTTGTAGAATTTGCAATGTTAGCGCGTGTGGACACAAGGCTTTGGTTTTGCATGGGCTCAGAGTTCACCTCCCTTACTCTCACTTGGGAGCCTGTGTTGGGAACAGCTTTATGTAAGTGACAGTAATTTACTGCTGGCTCGTGACTGGTCAGCAATGGATGGAGCACTCCATGGTGCTGGCAAGAAGAAAGCCTCATTTGAATCCCTGGTGATCCTCCTCTGCGAGCCCGGGGTGAATTCAGAGGAGCCCTGCACTGGTAACATCCCTTGAGCTGCCTGCTCTCTGTGGGCATCAAAATGCTCAGCAACACAAAAGACATAAAATATGATTTCCACCATCTTTTTCCACTGTCATACGTTCCTGAGTATTGCCTCTGTTCATATTTTATATTGGGAAAAATATGAATGTCAAGGGAGTGAATTACAGAAGGGTGCAGTTCTGACCTGGGGAGGTCAGCAGCCAGGCCAGGAATTTCCACCTCTGCCTTCCTGCTTCTCTTATCCTCAGCTGGAGTGGCCCCCAGAGGGTGTCTGAGTGAAGTGTGAGAGTTACAGTTCAAATAAACCAAAGGGGGACAGTAAACATTCAGAAATTATTGTGTCTCTCCTCTCTCATCTGTTCATGGTATCTTGGATACTGTTGTGACAATTCAGTCAGTTTCTTTAAAAAAAAAAATTTAAAACCCCAAACAAATATTTAAAAACTAATTCTGTTTTGCTGAAAATCTTTAAAGTTTTTTATTTTGAGAGAAAAATTAATATCAACATGTCTTTCCAGGACAGTGTCATTTAAGAACAGCAGCACTTTAAAAAGTGCAAGAATCCCAGTTTACCATCCTGATGTCAGTTTATGATAACATTTATGACATTAATATAATGGATTATGACCTTTCTTGGCTTGTCTGACTGACAGTTATTCATATATAACGCAGTACTTATCACCTTGGTCCTTCCATAATAATAATCCCTTCAATTTTCTGAACTGTGTCATCAAAACATGTCCTCATAAGTGTTGATCTCATCTCTGGGAGAGTAGCACTAGGAGCTCCTTTTTGAGCTTTATGTCACCTAAAATCTAGACTGAAATTGAAGACCAATTGCAGAAAAATACCCTGTCTCTAACTTTATCACACAGTCTGCATAATGGCCCTTATGATTTTAAATGATTTACTGAGTCCTGTCAAAATGCTATGCCTTTGTGTGGTGGAAGTTATTGAAGTTCAGAAATGCCATTATTCTGTACAACTGGAGTGATCTGGAGGAAATACACAATAGATGGTGTGCTACAATTACTTACCTGGACCTTCCTTTTTTTTTTTTTTTTTCTCTTTAATCTCCTCAGGGTAGACAGAATAAAATGTATTTTCTTCAATATTTAGAGTGAAAATTTGCTGTGCAATTTGTACCTGCTTTCCTCATGCCCATTTTTACTAAACAGGGTGTCAAGATACTGTTTTTAGATTAGAAGTTTCACATGAATCGTATGTAAAAGGTGAAAGAGGAAAGTGAAAATTTTGTATGTTTCCAAGAATTGACCCCTTAGCAAATACTAATGACGTTTGTGTAGATAAGGGGTCACTTGGAAATCCTGGATTAGACACCAAGGCCTGTCACAGCCCTGCTCTGTAACTGTGTTCCCTGTTTGCACTGGGCCTCCCAGTCTGCTCACTGGGCACCAAGACATTCCCCAACATCCTCTGAGCATGGCAGTCAGGCTGGGGCTGCTGCTGTGGCAAGCAAAAGATGTCCATGCCTCATGGTCAGGTCTGCTCCAACAAGCTGATCATTCAACTCTACTCAAACAAACCTGGGGATTGTGTGAAACACCTCACACCAGCAAAGCAGGAGTGGGAGCAGGAGCTTCCCGTGCTCAGAGATGACTCCTGCATCTCCCTGAAACGTGGCAGGCTGTGAGTACAGCCACAGCAGCATGCGGTCTTTACATGGTACAGACATTCTCATGCACGTAAGGATCCTTCAAACAATAAATATTTAAAAGAAACATTATGTCTTTAAGCCTGCTGAACAATTCCATATGCCTTAGAGCCACACGGAGATAGGACATTCCCATTCACAGTGGGGCTCTGCTTCCACAGGCACAGCCCTGCCTGTCCCGAGAGGGCTGAGGCTCTCCAGCCCTCACTGTTTCCCTGGGGCTATGCACCACTGTCATTCTGGCACAAACATCCCATCTACAGGAATGTCAAGTTCAAGCAAGGACAACCTTATAGCACTGCAAGGCAGCCCTGGCACATATCTGTGACTACACTGGTACCTCTGTCTTCTCCCCAGTATTTTGTCAAGAATGTGACATGCTAACTTTTTTTGTTAGTAATTATCTTTTTCTAAATAAACCAGCACTGTGACAGGGCAGCTGCATGCAAGGCAGGAGTAATGCTGTTCTGTGGGCAGAACAGAGGTGCTCTGGTGCTCAGCTGTCACCTTCTGAAGCTGCCTTCAACATTCTGAATGAAAATGGTTCGTCAGCGACATATCCTGGGCTGGCTTTTCAGGCTGGGTGCTGATGAGCAGCCATTTCTGTCCCTGGGCCTGGTGATTAGTTTTATTCAGCTGAGAGACAAGTACAGGGACATTTGTCACTGCTTCTTCGAAAAATGTGTGTTTTCTTGGGCTATCAAATGGGACATATGGGAGCTGGCTTCCATCTTTCATTAGATCTTGGAAATTGTGTCCTCCTGAGGCAATTAATTAGCATGATGTTCTTGGCTGCTAATGTTTGATTTCAGATTTCAGTGGCAACAGACTTGGCAACACAGATTTTGTGAGGATGGTCTAATGGTTTAGATTATTAGCCGTGGCCTCCACACAGCTTTCTTCAACTCCTCAGCTTTTGCAGAGTTCCCTTAGGTGTGCCGACAAGTCTCATGGTGTCTGTCCATGTCTTAGCTCTCTTTAATTTTCTCTTTGAAAATTAAATATAACAGCACTTTCCTGCTTTGCAGGACAGGTGCAGGACAGATTGCACCTCAGCAGAGGCCAGGCAGCACTGCTGCAATCCTCTGTCACCCCAGATCCATGATGGAGAAACTGTTCTGAAAAGCTTTTCTTTGATCCTACCACAGTTTAAGGCAAAATTATTTACAGTAGAAATTTTTCAAATGAACACATTTGTATTTGTTTACTTTCAGTGGGCCCACTGTAGATACCTGCAGGCTGTACACACCTTTATCTTTGCAAAGGACATCTGTGGAAAAAGGCTAAGTGAGCTATCTGATGTAGGCTCATAGGTAAGGTATTGCCCCTCAGCTGGTGTCTTCCATGTGTGATCGTTTCCAAACTATACCCTTCTGAAATCCATGTGATACACAGCAAAACCACACACTTCTAACCTATGAATACAACCCAGAGATATAATCTTGACTGTTTGCTTTGGTTTTATTACCTCAATTATATTCATAAATTTATATAATTTTAACAATTCATGGCTAGAAAACTGTTAGTTACAACTCAAAAAAATGTTATGCCTCTCTCAAAGGGAGACCCAAGCAAAATACAAAGTATCTATTGAGTACAGATATACAGCAGATAACACATCCTCCATTAGGAAGAACACCTGCTTTTCTTTAGTATCCTCTACACAATAACAGAGGGCTGAATTTTCCAGGGCAATGGAGAGGATGAACGTATTTCAGAGCACTGAAATGCTAGTGACATTTTATAGATGCATTTATTAGTACTGTTGCAAATAAGTTGTGTGTGTAGGAGCTCACTTAAGCGGTCATTACTGTACGTGATTCGAACTCTCAAAAGGCATTTCACAAACTGGTTTGAAACAGATGTGCTTCTACCCTGCATTTAAAATAAAATTAGTCCATGGTCTCAATTTAGGTAACCTTTGCAGTCACTAATATACAATCACGTATACAATCACACAATTTTTAAGCATGTATGAAAGGCATTAGACAGAAGAAAAGAATAAGAAAAGATAAGAAGAATACATCACTAAAAAGTATCTGCAATGTTCGATATTTTTTCCAGATAGCTCATTCATATTTTAAAAGGAATGAGAAAATGCAGAACATTAAATGTAGTATTGCCTGTTTTCACTTGATGCAGCTAGGAGTTCTAATTCAAACACTCTGAGATTGAACTTTGTTTTCATACCTGCCAGACAAATTTTCATTAATTAAAATCAACAAAAATACAAGCAGGATAGCTGAATAACCGAAGTGGAATTTATCCTATATATTCAATTTACTCATGGCATGCTTTTTTAAACTTTTTGCTACTACTCATATTATCCCATGCTATCTTATTGCAGTGCTATTTCAGAATCCCTTATTACTCCCATCAATTCAAGATCCATTTCCACGCACCCAGCATTCACCTCCAATGCTCTGACTTTCAAACCGTGTCTTTTGCAGACCACCAGGAAGGAATTTGCAGAACACTGTCTGAAAGACATTTATTGTGCAACTAATAAGGAAGGTTGAAATACCATTAAAATTCTGACTTGTGCTTTAAAACACCATGAAATTCTGAATTACGGCTCTGCCTCGCATCCCCGGTTGCACAGTTGCAGTTAAGCACTGCCGACGCTGCCGTGCGATCGCAGGCTGCCTGCAGCAGCTGAACCACACAGGCACTTTGGACCACTACAGCTTTTTGCTCAGGCTCCTGATGGATTTCCTGGGAGCTGATCCCCATTAATGCTACAGAAGAAAGCACCAAGCTAAAAGTTTAAGCTCTGAATTACTCTGATAGTTTTACTTCAGCCCCTCACATACTGCTGTCTTTGAAGCCATAGGACCTCCCTCCGTGTTCAAATATTTAGTTTTGGCCTCAAAGTTACACTTGCCCTGAAATTATCACCAGATGACAAGGGCAAAGTAAAATGCCTAAAAAGTGAATATTTCACCAATCAGTTTCAAAAATTGAGGAGAAAACATATATAATAGTTCATACTCTTCTTTTAAATCACTGATTTGAAAGCATTTGGTGCGTGGGTATCACACCTATATGATGGGACCAAGAATTTTCACTTGACGCATGGTTGGTGAGATGGAACCTTAAGATCTGCTGCATGGATGGGAGTATAAGTTTGAAAATTAAGATCCAAAGAAGCTTGAGAAAAATCCTTCTGATTAAAAATTGAAGAACATTGACCTACATTATTGACAGACAATTGTAAATCTTTCATTTAACAGGAGAGCTGCTTTCTAATTTGTACAGAAAAATCATCAAAACCATTGGCTCTTTTCTGTATGGGTTTTAAAAATATATTTATCTGGATATGGCATAAATATTTTTTGCATGTTGATTATAGGGCTAAACTAAGCAATATCAGCATAAGAAAAAAAAAAATCCATATTTTATGGTGGAATTGCTTACAGAGCCAACAGCCAGCCTGAAGGGAGCTGCCCTTATGACAAACGTCCATGTATGATGTAAACCTCCTTTTTGGTGATGGTGTAGTAATTTCCATTGCAAGTGGGTATTACATTTTTAATTGATTCCTAGCAGCAAAGTCTGTAACCTTCACTGATACGTGTCCATTTCACAAGGTTATTGACTTTTGACATATCTTGTTAGATGTTATGATGAGATAGATTTTTTTTTTTTCAAAGATTGATGTCTATTGATATTACATTAGTTCATCAAGGTTACAAATCACAGTGCATTGCACTACATTTCACATTTTCGGTATCATGACAAGAGGTTTATAATATTCACTCTGGGACATATAAAGTGCTTTCCACCCATCCCTTGGATAAATAATTTAAGAAATTGTTGGGAAATCATACCTAATTAGTAGGATCTGCACTCAATAAGTGCCTTTTGATTTAAATTCTATTTGTATTTTGATAGGTATTGATTTTAGGAGTAGGAGAAATGAATAATACGTTTTGCATTTCTCCACTGTTCACAGCAATAATCTGACAGAAATAACGGAGGAGCACTCCTGGAAGCGGCCTCTTTGGGGGCCTGCATGCCTTTCCCTAGAAAGCCCATGGGACAGTTAAAGGCACTCCTGTGTGGAATGGCCTGATCCCCTTTTCTCCCATTGATTTGCTGCCTAATCCTGGACAAATCACTCAGCCTCTCAAAGCCTCTCCTTTTCCATCAGCAAAATGGAAACAGAATGGTTCCTCATCGGTTTGCAGATGGCCACAAGACAAATGGAGAAAAGCAACAGACACCTCCAAGTGGGTATTATACAGGTCCTAACTGGCACTGCCACATGGAGCACAGAGCCAGCAAGTGAGGCTTCCTGTGGGCACAGGAGAGTCTGGTTCCCCATAGCAGGACCCACGGTGTCACCATGGACCTCTGGGAGCAGCGTGGTGGAGCTGGGCAGCACACAGAGAACACACCCTGCCAGCCTCCTTCTGCACTCAGTTCTGCCAGCAGGAATGTTCTGGTCCGTTTGGCTACTCGCTTTCCTGGGTGAATTGATACAAGACTAATTTGGTTTTCTTTGGATGCTAATCCCTCAGAGTGAGAGGAGGGAACCAGGTGAAGTTGTACCATGCAGATAAGCTGGGTAACAGGCTGGTATCTTCCCGAGGCAGTGCAGCTCGGCGTGCAGGTAGGCAAGGCTGCTTGCATGAGTGGCCAGGGGTGAGGAACACAGACAGACAAAAACATCTCTGAGGCTGAAAACAAATCAGAATATATAGGTATTTACAAACACTGATTTCCAACACCCCAGCAGCTGTAACAAATGCAGACTTTATGAGATAACCATAATTACAGAAAAGCTTTATTTTTGGTTTGTTTTTTTTTCACCCAGTATGCCAGCTCTGATTTGAAAGGAAAACCATAGGCTCAACTGTGCAACACAATAAACCATGGCATCAAAGCAAGCATCAAAGTGGCCCCTCGGCTGCTGGCAAACAGTACAGTCATAAGAAAAGAGACAATGAAAATACAATAAGTAGAAATAGTGCTTTTTCCCCATAACATAAACACCATAGCCATTCTTTTAATACAAAGAGAAGCAGGATCCAACGTGACAGCTTATATTTGCCAAGTATCATGGGAGGACTGTAAAATACATCCTCCCCAAACCAAGCCAAAGGAGCAGAACGAGCCAAGATGTTCTCGTCAGAACAAAGACATCCCTTTTCTTAGGTCTCAGACAGTTGGATTAATTTTGCTTTTTGTTTATTTTAATAATCTCCATCTCAAGCTAGCTTCAGTAAGATGTGCCAAAATATCTATTAGTGCCTGATTATATAGGTACAGTCCACTGCACCAAAATCACTTGATGATCTTCAAATAATGGAAATTATACTTAAGACTTTTTAAAAAAATATATAACTTAAAAAAAAAATCTCAAGTAGACAACTGAGAGTCAGGACTGTGCAGCTCTGAAGCAGAGGGGTTCCTGTCACATGGAAGAGCCGACAACTCGTATGTGTTTGAATCCTCAGCCTCTCACAGGGGGAGATTTAAATAATGCGTAGTGGATTTCTTTGTGATGCTTTTCCTTCTCTCTTTTTTTCAGTTAATATTTTACATACTTTTAGAAGTATTACCTGTACATTATATTCGTATAATCATGAGTGATATGCAACTTTTCTGTCTTGCCCTTCTACTTTCATGCAGATTTAGAGAAATTGAGGCCTGACAACCCACAGCTGAGGTGCTCAGGAGCAAACAGGTGAAAGCATAAGAATGGTGCTGCTCAAATATATTTTTACCCTTCTCTCATTAAAGTTTCATCTGGAGAATTTTTGTGGGAGCCTTAGCCAGTAAAGCAGCACCCGTCACTTTTAGGTTCCCAAGCAGAAGTGGCACAGGGGAAAACAAGTATCAGATACACACAATCTTTCTTCTTATGCCTGATGTGCCCTCCCAGATGCAGTAATTGACCCTCTTTGTATCTTTTCATAAAAGAAAAGTGATATTAATTATCCTGAAGTATTTTTAAAGAAGATGAATATTGGAGAAGTTCTTACTTATTTCACAAGACATTCTGCTTTCTATGTAAAATGTAATGATTTTCCATGTAAAATTAATGATCGTAATAAGTTTCATTTTAAGGCAGATCCCTCCTGGGTAACCTCTCTAGTAAAGTCTGATTCCAGGTGAAGACAACATGAGAACCATATTTGCTTTTATGAATGCTGAAATGGTCTGTGAATCTCAAATAGTATTGCACCCTCTGTTTTATAAATATTTTATGTGTTTTTCTTCAGTAAATACATATATTTTGCTTTTTGAATCTCAGGGCCCCTTTTGAGCTGTGTGGCTCTTAGAATGTTAATAGAGAAGTAGCAACATGAAACTGAAAATAAATGTTTTTAACAAAAGAGAAAGTCTATATTTCACAAAGGAAAGCATGGTTTAAAATAAAACAGACTCCTGCAACGTCTAAATCCTGCATATTTTCTGCAGAGCATGCCACAGCTATTGACATGCTGTTGGTTTTATATGTCCCAGGATGCATGAATTATTACTGTCATTTGACATTTTATATTCCTAGTTCCATAGCCTATAGCAACACTTACCGTCAGCTGTGGTAGACTATAGCAGACCTCTGGCAGTGCCTCTTATTGATCAAGCACTGCTCACTGTTTGCCTGCTCAGTAATGCAAAGACATCCTAATTCTCTAAGAAAGAAAACCCACAAGTTACTGCGTTTGGGATTTCTAGTCCTTTCAAGAGACCCAAGACACGAAACACAGATTACAGATACCTTCTCCCCCGTTGGGAGGCAAACTGAGTTATCTCACAAGCTTTAGGTACTACAAAAGAAAGCACATTGCGTGGTAATACTGAAGAGAAAAGCAGGATGCTAACGAATGGTGCTAATGTAACTGGTTATGAAAGAGACCTCAGGAATGAGAGGTGTCCTGCTGAGAGTCAATGGAGTTGTGCTGCCAGCTTTATTAACTTCTTAAAAAAGGACATATACAAAGTAATACAGTGAAAAATTATGTTAAAGGTGCGTGTGCTTATGATTTAAATAAAGGCAAATTTGCCCAGCGCTTGCTTAGGTGAAATTCCCCTAATTTCAGCAAGACAGCAAGAGCCCGAGTTCATGTAAATAATAAAATAGAAATTGCAGATCACGGGGCAGCAGAACATACCATGAGTGACCATGTAAAGACCCAGTGCAGTAGTGACTGGTTTATGGGCCTAGCAAACACACCCCCCAACACCCTTTTGAGTCGAAGGAAAGATGACCTACCCTTGGCACGGGGCAAGTCCTGTCAGGTAATGCAACTCACCACAGCAGCATATCAACCTCAGCCCCTGCCTCGAGGAGCTGGTTTATCACCTGCTCCCTTCTCCCAGTCCACACTCTTCCCCTCTCTGATCTCTCTCTCCTCCTACCAGGGAGCAGCCATGGCCCCAGCATGGCTGCCCAGCACGACCCTCTGTGTGGAGCGGGTCAGCAGGGAACAGAAGCTGTGTCCACCTGCTGCCCAAGGGGCTCCTCAGTGAGTCACCTAAGTGGGAGCATGATGGCCAAGCCCTGACAGTGGTAGGCTCCATGTCTGCATGCCCTTCCTGCCCCAGCAAGTGCCCTGCACAGGGGCAGCCAGGAGCCAGCCCTGACCCACACCTGGGACCTCTGTCCAAGTTGTGACAAAGCCAAGGTAAGGGACATGCTTAGCTTGGCCAGCCCGAACCACCAGAGAATTTATGCAAGACCAGCTTGGCTTTTGCCGAGACTCACAGCTGCCCTTCCTCAGGGTCTAGTCCCTGGGGAGCATCTCTCCTCTGCCCTGGGCCCTGCACAGCTCACGGCTCACACACAGGGCCCCAGCACCCACATATCCCAGGGCTAGCTGCTCAGGGGCTGAAACACTCTAGTAACAGCCCATCCGCATTTGCTTGGCTACGGATCAGCTTTGATGTGATGCTTGTGTGGTGAGTGTCCATCCCAGCATCCAATAGTACCCTATCCCAGCTGGTTGTGAATCCCCATGTGGGGAGAGGGCCTGAGGGCCTTCCCTGCTTCTGGGGACCCATGGGACCCAGCTCTCAGGGTGATCCAGATCTTGAAACTGACCCCTGCAGCCCAACCCCATCAGACTGTGGCTTTGCTCCTCACTTTGGCGGCAGAGACAGTGGCTGCAGCACCCTCCTGGCATGCTCTGCTGGTCTTCAGGAAAGGGCTTTTCCTGAAACTATTGCTTTTTGTCCCACATCTTTGAGCTCAAGAGTAAGCCTGAAGCACGGCATTGCAACTTTCTGTTATTCTCTCCCACCGTCTGATCCTTCTGCTTCCCTTGCCTGTCCCAGCAGTGTTACTCTGACACAAGGAGCCCCCAGCATCTTTTTTTCCTCGTTGAATCTCTTGGAAAGCATCATCAGGTCATGAACCATTTCCTCCAAACACTGACTGCATCTGCTGCCTTAGCACAATGATGGAGTTGCTTATCCAGTCCAAACTTGTTACAATGAAAAGCCACACTTTTTCAATGTATCCAGTGAGTTTTTATGATCACTTGAAATACAGCAGCACAGCTCTGCACCTGTAACATCTTCAGAGCCATTTAACAGCACAGCCAGAGAGCACGATTCCAGTTGAGCTCAGCTGAACACAGAAGGTGACTTCTGGTGCTGGAGCACTTCA
This sequence comes from Promerops cafer, assembly GCA_013398275.1. NCBI lineage: Eukaryota > Metazoa > Chordata > Aves > Passeriformes > Nectariniidae > Promerops > Promerops cafer. The sequence goes on along the minus strand of VZSE01014839.1, from coordinate 1,495,045 downwards.
TCACTGGGGTAAGAGAGGCTGGTGAGGCAGGCAGCATTTGACTTGCAAAGCCTCTTTCTTTGACATCCTAAGACAGCAGCACGGCTGCACGTGAGTCAAACCCTTGCCAGCAAACAAAAACATTTTGCTTTGCCAAAACGTTACAATGGCGATTTTGTTCCTGTCTTTTGAAGGCATGAGATTTAATCAACAGATCCTGTCAGCTCCTCAGCCAGCTTGAAGAGAGCTGGTTAATGACAAAGACCATTGGCATTCACGCAGTCCCAGCTCCTTGAATGCACAGTTCCTCTTTGGTTGACTTCTCCCAGGGAGAAACCAGTTTTCTGCCTTGCCCCTGGAAATGATGGAAGGTGCAAACTCCAAGCTAAATGCTTCTCTTCTCTGCTTCATGAGGCTCAGCCCGCTGGCCTCACATTCCTGTGGTCAAATCTGGCAGAGCAAACATCTGGAACATGCAAACAAACCCCCAGATTCAGACACCTGGTCATAACAAGGACAGGGAGGGTGATTGTGCTGCAGTTCATCATCGCCAGGGTGGGAAGAGCCGCATCCCAAGCAGGACAGGCAGAGAGACTGCTACAGGCACTGGTGGGACAGGACATCCACAGAAGTGGCACAGACTGCAGGGCCAAAAGCAGCCCTTGGTGCTTCATGGCAGTGCAATACGTATGTAGGTATTTAGGTTTAGAAATATACACACACTTACACACACGCTCAACTACACATCATATGCATGTATGTGTGGATGTATAGGTGCACATGATGGTATCCTACATTTTCTGTGCATCTGTGCAAAAAGATCACAACTCCTGTGGATAATTTATCAGCTGAAATGGGAATTTTACAGCTATCCAAATCATTACTTTTGAATCTTTCAGTGTTTTTCTGCAATTTGGAAAGAGTCTAATTTTGACTTTTTGACATCAGTGGACTTTACTGAGTGAGAAGGACTAACTCCTACCATGGTTTCCTCTGAACCCTCATATGAAGAAACAGAATTATTCCATTTATGCAAACACCGGATGTAGCAGTTTTAATAAAATCAAATGCCTTTAAATAAAATACTTCATATAATTTGATTTACTTGTAGTCTTGCTTCTAAGATTAAAAATATCTACTGTCTTCCCATGATCAATAATCCAATTTTTAAGGGGCTGTTACTTTCATTATAAACATATAAAAGCAATCCAAGCTACTAAAACCCTGTATACAGGCACATTGTAAAAGCCAAACTACTTTTTACCCAGCAGGCAAAAAAAGAGAGATAAACAGGTCTGAATGGTTGCAGACATAAATATTTTAGACAGACTAAAAAAACCTTTGGGAATTTGAGACCATAATTAAGCCCCTTAGCAGACCACTCAGTAAACCACAGCCTGAAGGACCCTGTGGTGGGTCCCAGTTGTGGAGAGAGACATTGAAAGGGTGTAAAAAGCAGCATACCCACTTCACCCAGGGGCTGTTCACCTGTCACTAAACAGGTCACAAAGTCAAGAATGGATTCATAGGTGTGCCACAAACATTCCCTGCTCCTGTGTGCAAAATGGTGTGCTTCAGCTGACAGAAGAAAAGAGAGAAGACACTTTTCTCCTTTGTCTGCAGCCAGCTGGGCTTTCTTCCTCTCTGTTTCCACCTCCTTCTGTCCACCTCCTTCATCCTTCATTCAAGCTCTGTAAGCTTCCTGTTATTTCAGACATTAAATCAATTTGTGTTAAACTGTTACTGTTGTAGATGTTCTTTCTGTCTTCCTATTGCTCAGTAGGAAGTAGACTTGGTGGTGACACCCTAACTAATGAAAGTTTATTTAAGAACAGCTCAAACCCACTTAAAATTAGTAGCTCGATCCCACAGGCCTGTACTCAAGCCTTCAACCTCCAGCCTGGATTGATCACTGTGGTGTCCAAGATAGTGCTCTTGGCAGACCCCACACGGTCTCAGATCCATCCTTACATACATTAGTTGCATTAAATAAATCGTTATCACTGCACCAAACTACCTTCTGGCCTCATCACATGTTAAAGTTTCAGGACCTGCTTGGGACTACTCTGCATTGCTGATATCTGTGAAAGTGCCATCCACAGAGTCACCCTGAGCCAAACACTGCAGTCAGGCTCACGCAGCAACTTGGAAGCACAACAGTATTTTTAACATCCCAGAAACAATTACTGCATCATCTCTCTTTATGGCTTTCCTGGAATATTCTTTTTATTCTTTGGTTTGTACAAAGCACTGTGTCTAGGACATTAACTCTTCCTGCTCAGACCCGATGGGTTATTCCTGCTCAGTGAGAAATGCATGGACTTCCTCTTAAACATGATTTTAAAATTGCATTGATGATGAGGAAAGCAAAGCACAAATTGTGATCAGAGCATTTATCAGATCTCTACTCTTTGTGTGAGGGTAGACGATGTTTCTCATTACCAGAGGACAAGTGTACTGGTCCCTCCAAAGCACAAAATAAAGATTTACAGAAGGTATGCTCTTAACTCTTTCCAACCCAAGTCCAGAATTCATTCTCAACTGGTTGGAAATGCCAAGCAAAACTCTTTCAAATCTTATCTTAACCTAGCTTTTTATGAAGGCTGAATCTCATTGACAGGTCTGCTTTTACTATCAGTTGTAGGACAAAACTCCTCAGGTCTGCTCTCTCACAAGGACGCTGTTTACTCCATATTGAAATTTATTGGGCTTTGGCTTTTTATAAGGCAGCAGCAAGTAATTGCATGGAACACGTGTTTTCACTGTCCCCATCTGTAATTGTAAGAGGGTACAATGAGAGCAGAGATAGTGTATAAACACCTTACGAAATAATCTTTGGACTTTGATAAGGATGCATTGATTTCAGTCATCTGGTTATCACTGAATCTTTATATGAAATCACTTTATATGAATGTATATTTTCTTTTAAATACTTGGCTCCTCTAAATCACAACCACTGATTTTTTTTTTCTTTTTGACAGTAGCAAGAAACATCAGCTAGGTCTCCTCTTAGAAACAAATAAAATAAAAAGAGGACCTACAGCCCAGCGTGTGGCCAGATAGGACATTACTTCATCTTTTGTCACGGTTTGGTAAACAGTGAACCGGCTGAGATTTAGCTGGGAACTGGTGTCTACTCATGTTCCTTGTAGACCTCAGGCCAGCTGAACGTGGATGAACACCAGACAGTGCCTGTGACCAGCAGCAGCTCATTAGGGCAGCCACGGGGCACTTGAGCCCCCATGCTCTCCTGCTTTCCATTCCCTTGTCTCCTTTTGCTTCTCTTTCCTTTCTGCTTTTTTCCCCCATTTCTTCTCTTTGTCTGCTATTTCCAGTCATTCCTTTCTGCCCTGTTCCTCCTCTATCTTTTCCTTTTGCTCAGATGTTCTGTCCCTCTCCTCTGCTCCCTTCAGGAGAGGAGAAGTGGGTAATGCTGTAATTTAGTGCTGATTTCTTACCTAGCCCGGGATAAGCAGCAAAGTAAGGAAACAACAGGTATTTTGTTTGAAAAATGTCACAGGTCCTTTAGGACCCTGATTCAATCCCTCCAAAAAAAATAAATCAATTGCAGTTTTTAATAGGCATTGGATCACAGCTCGAGGTACCACTCCTTAAATGCAATAATGAGTCAGCTCGTTCTAGAAGTTGCCGCATACGGAAAACATTTTGGTTATTCATGCACAATTGTACAAAATTAATCACAACCATTATTTAGTGTGCTCTGTCACAGCAACTTTGCCATTATTCAATCTCCTTGTTTTTACATACCTATTCAAACCCTGAAAATAAAGACTTCTATTAACTTAAGCACATCTTTCTGAACTTTTTAAAATGCAGTAAACTCTTGGTTTTCTGCCTTAAGTCACACAAAGGACAAGGCAATAAGAGCTAACAAGGGTTCTCACAAAAACATTAGAGGGACTTTAATGCTACTATCACATTTTTAATATGAGATAGGGTTCTGCACCTCAGATTTAATGCACACAGAATAGTTGCAAGTACAATGGCATTTGGATAACAACATTTAGAAGCATAAAATTACAACTGTACTGACAGGTTTTTCTGTGCTTCCTTATAGAACACAAGCTGCTGCTCTTTGTCCCCCGCATCCCTTGTGTCAGAAACAGCCCAATACTAATAAATCTCAAATACACTTTTGAGATTCATAGCAAGGGCTGCAACACCTGGGTGGAATTCATAAACATGTCTTAAAATTGTTTCTGCATCATGCTAGAGCACAGACACAGAAGGAAAGGTCTCTTTGCCCTGTTACTGGGCATCACAAATTAAAATAACTTCCTTCTTCTGCCTGGGATGTGATCCCTGGTATGTACAGTTCTAGCTGGATGTGAAGGGGGGCAGGTTCCCAGCTCTTGCTGAAGCAGCCCTGGGCAGAACTGCATGTTTCTTGTGACCAGTAGAGATGGGGCAGCCCCACAATGCCACCTTCTAGCTCACTTGGGCAACCAAAGATCCTTTTAGGACACTTAATGTATTTATGAGTATTTATGTAAGGTAGCAGCAGGGCTTTAAAATCTGGCAGTGCCTAGAATTCACAGGCCTCAAATCTGCTGCACAACTAAGATTTGGGGTTAGATTTCTTTTTAGGCATTTACATAACCTCAGAAAGTGCTTTGCTCAGAGCTGTCAGTCAGAGACGTTCCAGCATAATTTCTAAAACATTAGGGAGTTTCACACCCAATGTACAGCAATCTGTCTGGATCCAAAAACTAGAACATGCTGTAGTAAACAGTTTTTTTCCTGATCTCATTTCATGTAATTGGGCAGGAAAACCGAGGTATCAGAGCCTTGAATCCTGCCTGGAAGAACGGCGCTGGGCAGGAAGGGTGCAGCATGGGTTACAGTACTGGATTGTGACTCCTCAGCTCAACAGACCAATTCCCTCTACTTTTCTTCACCCACTTGGCAATCTGGTGTACCCAGCTTTTCACTGAGCAGCAAGTTAACCCAGAGAACTGCAGGGATTTGTTTAATGCAACAAAAGCTTTTGTCTTGAGAATATCAGGCTTCAATCATTGTATTGATATATCCTCTGGAAATCATACTCAGTCTTATAGAGCTTTAGAGTAGCTAGTTAGAATCCATCATTAGAAAGATTGGAAGTTCCTAAAGAAAGAAGTCCTTAGCTTTAGTTTCTTTAACCAAGACCTCTTGCTTATGTTTTCCAGTGAGTTCCTGCTCTCATATTCTAAAGGTAATACCAAGTTTCTGGGGGAAAAAAACCCACTTAACTTTTAGGATCGTAGTACTGTAAATAATATAAGTATAAATATTTACCATAGAAAATAATTTCCTGGCTTCTTGAATTTCCTTCCATGGAAACCCTCTTACATCACACTGTACTTTATGCATATGCAAGAGAAAATGCAAGGTCGAGAGCCCGGGGGCCCTGCTGATGGCAGGAGCCCCATCCCAGGGCCGCTGCCCCGGGAGCTGTGCACAGCCTCCCCGAGCCCCGGCTGCTGCCGCGCTGCTCACGGGTGGCATCCCTGCCCACACCTCCCTCCCTGGCACCCAGCAGGAGTGCTGGGGCACTGGCTGTCCCCAGGCACCCCTCGTGCCTCCAGGCAGAGCCCCACTAAGGCAAAGCAGTGCCGACACAGCACCACACCCTGTGGAGCAGCGGCATGGGACAAACCAGGAGCCATGGCATTGGCCTGGAGCATGTGGTTATCTGCTGTTTTTCTGGGGGATCAGGTTGTATCTGTTCATGACAATAATCCACCACCCTGACCACTGAAGCTCCCTGAGCTCCCAAATGTCCTGGCCCCAGGTGACCCCAGCTGGCCCTCTGTGAACCCCTTCCACCCACCACACACACCTTGTGCTCAGCAGCTCCTTGTATCCATTAACCTTTAGCAGCGTGCAAAGAGCTGTTGTCCTGCCAAGAACTTTTCCTTCCATAGGAGACCCATTCCCCCACCCCCCTCTCTTTTTTCCCTTCAGCTTAAAGAAATAAAAGGAAATAAAGGAAAATAAGGGGATCATGAAATTATATTTACCACCTGCACATTTATGTGGAGGAAAACATTCTCACCCAGCACCACTCAGACTTCCATGCTATTGTAAAGGTACTGTACTTGATCCTGGGGAACTGATAGTACATTTCATACTGCCAGCTTACTACAGCACCTAACTCTGGGCAGTGCTGGAATACTGCAGTTACCCCGCTCACGTGTGCCTGCACATACAGGTGCACACCTGACTGTAAAACACAGCTGTATTCTTAAAACCAACATGTTCAAATTCCATCATATTAGCTGAGTATCTTTTGGCTTGAAAAAAGACTCTTCTATTTTATATCCCTTATCAATCACAATATCTAAATTTGGAGCATCCAGGTAGCATACTCACTGATTTCTCAGTCAGCCTCCTGTATTTTCATTTTGACAGTATTTTTCAACCCCAACACCGATTGGAAGAGCAAGTCATGATCCCACATGTTAAAAACAAGATCAATTGCCCATGTACCCTGTGCAGCAGAGCTGCCATTCCAGTGGGGAAAGCCCGACAGCCTGCAGCTCTCGTGCAGGCAAGACTCCCACAGAGGGGAGCCTGATTGCATGTCCCTAACACTGTCACACCAGTCTGTTTGGGGACACACTTTTCTGCATGGACAGCACTTGGGTATTTTGTTGTAAAGGAAAAGAAATGGCTAAAATACCAAACTTCCCAAAAGCTGTCAATAATAATAGTAATAATAACAAGTCAAATCAGCAGGTTTTGGTTTTCTATATAAGGGTATGTTGAACTATCAAAGGATGATAGATTTCTCTCTTCCAAAGAGAGCCAGGTGATGGCTCTTCCCATATCTCAGATTAGATGGGGGTATTCATATCCTAATACTTGTGCTACCTATGTATGCTTTAATGTCCCTTTTGAAATGCTGCAGTTGAGGCGCCAGTTGGGGGGGCGCAACCCTCAAAGCAGTTTCAGCCAATGCTCATGTAACATCACACACTCAGCAGGGCTGCCCTGCATTTAGACTGCATTAAGAAACTTTGGTTCCCGTTTTTCATGCCGTCCTGTCTTTCCCCTACTTGCACCTTGGCACAGGGAGCAAACAGAGCAGCACAGGCAGTAGCGTGCTCCTATACTTAGTTCCCTGAGCACAAAGCAAAGATGCAAGAGCCTGGATCTGGAGCAAGGATCTGTCGTGAAAGACGCTGGTATGGAATTTGTCACCAGATACAGGAAGCTACAGAATTCTTTTTAACCCTGAATGAACTCTGAATCGAAATATCTAGAAAAAGTGCAATTTAGTAAAAATTGGATCATCCTTTTCATCATTGTTTTCATCTCCTGAATCCTTGCAATAGCATTTTTGAGAGACCTTCTCTGAGAGACAAAGAGGTTTTGTCCTGGGGAGCCACTGCCCAGCAAGGGCAGACCCCCTCCTGTCACCCCCAGGCAGCAGATCCATGCCACCCCACATCCTGGCCTCCCCTGATTCTGTGCCCAGAGGACCCACAGTGCAAAACACTTCATCAATTCACACAGGCGTCAGCATCTGCCTGAGTCCAGACATCCAAGAAGCACCAGGAACAGCAGACATTGCAATGTTTAAATTTGCTAACAAACAAAACAGTGCATGGCAGCAATGTTCCAGATGAAAGGTAAAACTCAGTTGGAGCAGGCTGTAGGGTGGTGGCTCTGTGCACATTGCAGACTCCATCCTGCTGAGAGGGACGTGGCAGCTGCCTGTGGCTCCCCTGTGGGGGTCAGCCCGGACCTACCTGTGGCAGAAGGGATGCCACACAGCCTGGCCATCCCCCTGCCACCAAGGCAAGCCACAGCTGCTCCTGCCATCCCCCTGGCTGCATCATTTCCAGCCATTAAAGCATTGCTCTGCAGGCTTGGATTTTCATGTCAGAATCTAGGAGCTACAGAATAACCCTACAAACCAAATTATATGACTGAGACCCTCTTTCCCCACCAGGGCAGAAAAAATTTTGAGCCCCGTTTGTCCTCTAGCAGTCTTTTCCTACAGGTGAGTGGCCCACAGTGCTTCACCACAATTAACCATGGCCGTGGCTTTTAGCAGCAATTTGTTTTCAATTACCTCCTTCAGGCAAATCTGAATGATTATCACCAGGTTTTTTTTTCACATTTCTTTCTGCTGCTAAGTCCGTATCAAAGTGCTCAAAGCACATCAACTGTCGATCCCGCAATATTCCAAAGAAAGCATCAGTTGTCCCTGGTGAAGGCCAGGGTAGCCCAAAGCCCAAACCCTTTGTCCAAGCACAGGCCCATGGGCATGGACAAAGGTTTCTCCCCAGCGAGAAGTGCAGGTCTTAGTGTCAGCTCTGCTGAGTCCAGGGGAGGTGCACACCGGCTAACTCAATCACCATTGCCTGGGGCTGCAGGGGAGTGGCAGCAGCTCCTGTCCCAGCTGAGCCCTCTGAGGCGCTGACTACTCCCAATGCAAAGGGTGCTCTCACAGGCTTGGGCATGTGCTGCCTTCCATCCCTGGAGCATCTCCACCACTCTAAGGCAGCAGGGACCAGACTTAAGCTGATCCTAACAGCAGTTCTTTCAAGTTAGGGAAATGAAGAAAGGAAACTGCAGCACACTGTGGATCCTAATTGCATTTGCTCTGCAGGCTCTGAAATGTCAGTCAAACAAATACGCCATTGCCTTTACTGCTCTGCAGTTGCCATTTACTATTTTACTGGGAAATTGTCCAGGAAAGGGATACTACCTAGAAGGGACCATTATGCTAGCACTGGAAACCAGCAATATTTCTGAACAACCCCATGGGCCCATTATCTGTTTCTACACTGCAAAAAGACAAGAAGAGCTAGAGCGAGCCAATTTGTGTTTGTGGCAGCAACTGCAGCAGCAGAGGGGATGGAGACAGCCCAGGACCCAGCGGGCACATCTGAACCGGTGCACGCTCTGGAGCTGTGACAATTCACATCAGAGAAGAGCATGATTCAGTGAGTGAAGGAGAAGGGAAAAAAAAAGAATCTTAAAATGAGTTCTTTTATGAGCCTGAGTTTCATTATGCAACTTTATCAGAGTTCATGAGAGCTGGAGCAAACAATACGAAGATGCAGAACATGCCCACTCTCCAGCTCTACCAGTCCACAAACCCAGTAATTTCCAGGACATGCAGAGACCGTAGGGCAGATGGGTTTTGCTGAGGTGACAAAGCCCCTTTCCCTGGGAACAGTCGCACTAAAACCATCTCTTTTTCTCTGGCAATGTCTCTTGCCCTCCCAAGAGCTCAGTTCCTGCTATAGGCAACTCCTTGATATTTAACTACCTCTCTGCTAGACTTGGAGTGAGTGATTGAGATATTTAATATTCACAATCATTCTGAATCACCCAATTTTACCACTACTTTATTTCTCCTCCAAGTCAAAAAAGCATAACAAAGGGTACTCAGCTCACTTCTACTTATTGTAATTCCCTACCCGCTCCCCAAAAAGAAACACAGATCTACCTGGACCAGATCCCATTGACTTCTCAGCAAAGCTCAGTCTGTGTGTCTTTCCCTCTCTTCAGGTGGTTAGTCCCAGAGGGCAGTTTCAGACCTACTTATAGGTTCAACCTCAGTGGGCAGGGTGAGCAGGGGCTGTGCCCAGCACAAGTGAGGAGGAAACCACCCATTGCCAAAAGAGGGAGCTCCCACCCCTCTGGAAATCACCTTAGCCAGGAAAACCTGTGCCTTTCACATCAACACCTGGGAAGGCTTGCTGTTTGCAGAAGGTTCAGCAACCATTCCATTCCTGACATTTTTTGGTTTTCATCACATTGTCCCTCGCACTGGAAGCACAAGTGGATCACTGCTCGGTTAAGCTCTTGTGTCAGGGCACCCTGTCCCTGCTACTGAGGCGGGACTAACAAGGCCACACAGTGTCCTGCAAGCAGGGGACAGGAATGGGGTCACCACCAGCAGTGCTGTGGCTGCTCTCTGGCACAGGGATGGCTGTTCTGCTGTGGGCTGGCAGCTGCATTCTCTGCCTCACACGGTCATACACCTTGAGCATTCGGTCCCTTCCTAAATCTTTGCATACTTTTTTGGCTCTAGGTATACTTTCTGCAGATATACAAGCTGAATGAATACTATGATTTTTTTCATTTTAAACAAAACAAGTGTCATGTTTTATCACCCCTTTCTCTCTGTCTCTCAGATTGGATTTCTTAAATTCACATGGGTTATGCATTTTCATAAACCACATCGGCTGCAGTAAGCTGCGTTTGAATCATCATTTAGAGAAGTGAAGATTTAATTTCATGGTGGAATTAAGGTTGACATTTCCTTTTTATTTACACTACACCAAGGATTAATAAGGTTACTATAACCTTAATCTTTGATAGCTCAACAATAGAATACTCCGGGATTACTGCAAAAGCTGGATTTTAACTCTTTTAATCCCATTATTGTTGATAACCTTATCAACACTGTGCTCCACCACAGAGGTGGAGTGGAAGGATCTCAGACTCTGAAATTCCTTACCATGGAGCAACACTCGTAGTTTAAACAGAAGAGCCAGAGACAGTTGCTTGGTTGATGCCTGCAGTGAGGTTCACAGTTTGCAGTAGGGCTGCAATGCTGCTTTTAAGCGCCTTGTCAGAGATCTTTGCCAAGAAAAACATTGGTCCAGTGGCATATGTTGGCAGAGCAATGCAAGGTTGCTCTAATTCCCTTACTTTGTTTTTCCCTCCTCCCATGCGATAACTACTCCAAGAATCAGACTGCCAGTCTGGCAAGTTGAGATCCAGAAACTTACTGCTAATTACCATGTTTACAATTCCCAACCTGTCTGTTGGTGCCAACAATCAAACTGCATCCTCTTGAGTGCACCAAAAGACACTTGCTGGCAGTAGTTTCCTAAGGTTCCAGGCTGGCTACATTAATTACTGTTAACTTAATTTTTGCGTATTGAAAAGCAGCTTTAATTAGCGAATCCATGGATCAAAATCATCCTTTTATGAGTTTCAAGGAATAGCAGCTCGACTTATAGACTACTTACCAACCTATGAGTCTTTTATTTGGAAACACAAGTGGTAATAAACATATATATGGCCTGATAAATAAAGTAGGCAGAGGTTCAGTAACAATCACACCAGGAAACAAAAGGTTATGCCTTCCCTTTGAAGTAGAAGAAGCAGCTCTAAAAAGGCAGGTTGGATATATTTTATCATCTTCAGTAAACATTTGACTGCACAAAATAAACCACATTCTGAAGGTATATCACTGAATCAAAGTATTTAATGAATTAAAAGAAAAAGCATGTATTTTATGAACTCAGTGAAAGAGAGCCCAAACTCAAATAACTGTCGGGCAGAGCCTGAGCAGAGAGGGTCCCCTTTGTGCCCTGCGAGTCCTAGCCTGAGACTCCTGAAGGCCATCTGACTACTCATTTGGGATCCCTTTTTGTTGAGCACATGCTTCAACCCTGCCAGAGTCAGCAGAGCACACAGGGCTGTGCAGTACCTGGGAACAGGCTGCCTGCTAAAGGTCTGTGCCAAGGGCCATGCCTGCAGAGCCCACCCAGTGCCCACAATTCCCCCACAGCAGCAATAAATTTCTAACCTGGATTTTCCATGGCAATGGGATTCAATTTCCATGATGCTTGCTTTAAAACAGTTGATAAGAACTGCACTACACTGCCTCTCTGAAGATGTTTTTCTCTGTTCGCTGCCTGGCGTGGAGCTAAAAGATGGAGAGCAGAGCTACCCCGAGCCCTGCCCGGATGCAGCTTGGTCCTCCTGGGGTGGATGGGCTGCTGGCCACAGCACAAGGCTGCTCTTGGTCACTCTGGCAGCATGTGGATGCTGCTGCAGCCAATGCCTGTCTGTGCTGAGGCTGCAATCAGTCTCATCTGTCAGGGGCAGTTTGGTGTGTCACAAGCATCTGAACATGAACATTTTTAAGAGGACCCTGCATTCAGACTAGAGCAGCACCATGCTCATATCTGCTTATAGTAACACCGGTCCTACCCGGCTGTGTAGAAATAGGCCTAGGTGTCTGATTTTAGGCCCCTTTTTCTAAAAACTTGGTCTGACTGGTGCCCTAACAGGCTACAGTGAGACTGTCTTTTCTGCCCTGCAGCAGATTCTCCGCCATCTCACCAAGATCCAAGACACCAACCAACTTCCCTGCTCTCCTGTGTTTCACAGGCTGCCAGCCACAGCCAGGCTCCTGCTCTTGCACCACAGTCCTGCTCTGTGAGGTTGCAGTGGGCTACTAAGGAAAAGATAACCCAGGGCAAGATTCAGGCATATAAAAAGCAGTGTGGGGTAGGAGAAATAGAGCCAAAGCAGGGAGTAAGCCAAGGAGACAGACACTAAAATCAACAGGCATTTTAACTTACAGGGAAAGAAGGGAAGGGAAATGAATCAGTGCTCCCAGAGGAGGCAGTCTGAATCTACTCTGATCCTAAAGCAAGAGAGTGGAAACAGGCATTTAAGAGCAGTTCATTTATAAAAGGCATACTGAATATACTGAGCAAACTACCAAAGGAGGCAATAAACCTGCATCTTGGAGAATGGTCTAAAAGGAGTTAGATTGGCACTTTAGAGCAAAGAGATATTTGAGGCTGCAAAGGCAAGCAGCAGTGCACGGAGACACGTGGACACAGCTCACGTGGCCCACCCTATTGACGTGTTTTCCCTCCCCAACCCAGCCTGCTGAGCTTGATTACTTACATCTTGTATAACTTACACAGTCTAAAGAGAGTCGGCCAATTTCCACTCAATTTATAATTTAGCAAGCAGAGGAGCTTGATTCTTCTAATTTACATAAAACATACATAAAACTGAAAACAAAATAGCTTTAAAGCATATGGGCAAAGTACACAAGAGCCACAGAGGAAAGCAGGAGTGAAGAAGGATATGGAGCAAAAGCACTGTCTGCGTTGTGCTTTGCTAAGGGGTCCTGAGTACCTTATTTATGATAAATATCTCACAGACAAGCCAGTTTTCATCGTCACAGACACGTGTTGGTGGACAATCGGCACACAGATGTACCTAACCAACGCCATAACGCTGAATGGGGGCTTTTTTGCTGCATCTTTCTTTTTCTAGGTGAAGAAATATTGTTGAAAACCTTCTGCAACAATATGGCAAGACGGCATCAGTGTGTATGAAGGTAGAACTGCCTTCCTCCCATTCCCTCTTGGACACGTCCTTTTCTCATGAAGAAAGGCAGGGAGCTCTCACCCTGTGGGTAAGCCCAAGCCAGCATTCCACTTCCTGGGGAGCAGCAGCAGGGCTGCGATCTTGTGACCATTTCTCCTGCATTCCTCCTCCATGACTGCCTGTTCTGGCAGAGCCAGCGAAGGCATTCTCTGAGAGGAGACACCACCTGCCAAGTGTGGAAGCTGGTATTCCTCCCGTGGCATGGTAGGCTCCAAATCGTGCCTCTCTTCTCCACTTGCCTGAGGAGTCATCCTGGGTACTAACAATAGACTCCATGGAGGCTGGTGGAGCTCAGGCTGCCTCACCAACTTCTGTCTGAATTCAGTCATTTCCAGTGAGCAATGTATAAATAGATGCTGCCTCATTATTGATGTATATTGTGCAAAGGGTTTAGCCAGGGATGAAGCTTGCCTGCTTTCCTTTTATGGAGGAAAAGCGGGATCCCAGAGCCTTTATGTGAGATCCCTGCACATGTCAATCAAACCACACCAGGAGGAAGATTCTGTGCTCTTAGGTCCATGTTAAATGGCAGCCACATGGCCACAAGTCCAAGGCAACAAAATGCATGTGTCTGCATGTGTGTATAGGCACATTTACAAATATGCTCAACAAAACCAAATGAAAAGATAATTCTCATGGTTGCAGCCTAATTTTTCTATTCCTTTTCAAATCCCAAGACCAGGCTGTAGTCTGGGCTACTCTGACACAAATCTCATTTGACATCGTTATAAACCACTGATTTACACTAATGGAAGAGTTAGCCTCTGATTTAGGAAGCAGACCTTAGCAGCTGGCCCAAGCCTGAGCATCTCAGCCCTGCAGTCTGGCTGTAGCACATTGATACTTGCCAGCTAAATTTGATCATGAACTCTAGCAAAGGCGAGCTATCGATATTTCAGAAAGCCATTCCTCACACTTCTGAGCAGCAAACGGCCCATCACTAAGAAGGCCAGACCCTTGTCAGCATGAGCTGACTTATATGAAATGAAACACTGACCTCACTGCTAGCTCCAGAGTTAATCTCAGAAGAGAGATTTTATTAGAGAAAACACAGCTATTGTTCTGAGCCTCTCTACAGGGCACATGTTTAGGTTTTGCATCCAAGAAATGTGTAAAATAGAGTTGTATTTGATGAAAAATAAAACCTGAAAAGCCTAGCTAGGTATTGTGTGTTTGGATTTATTGATTTGATTTGTTTTCCTTGGATTTCTCATCATGCCCATTCAGCATCCTTTCCCTCACTGGAGTTTTTCCTCCCTCTCTACCAGAGAGGCTGGAGCAGAATGAGCAGCACCACCTCACTGCAGCTCCAGCAAAAGAAAACTAAACATGTCTATGTTCATCTCTAACCAAGGGTCTGGACTGGTCCTGCCTTCTTTGCTGGTAAGAATTTACATAGACAGAAATGACAAGCATCTAAACAAGAAGAGCAAAAGGGAGTGGGTTTGGCTCTTGCTTCCTAGAGCAGGACTTGCAGATCCAGTTTTCATCAAGGGGTTCTTTGAACAATTGAAGGCAAATGGATTTATGTTATCACATGTGTGACACATGATGGAACAGCCACATGATGTCATAACACAGCAAAGGACAATGAGCAGTCAAAACAAAAAGGATTGTACTGAAACCTTGAAAATAATTATGTTATTGTGTTGTGCATAACTCAGACCCTGGAAAACACATGGGGGAAAAGGTCACTTTCTTGAAAATGGAAAAATCACCACCTCTTAAGCTGAGCTCTGAGAAAGTTTCCACCGCTCTCCTCTATAGTTCAAGACCTTCAGAAAAAAAAATTAAGAAATTAAATGATCCTGACATTTCTAAAATAAAACATGTTGAGAAAGAAAATCCCTTCCATCCCCTCAAATCTTTTGCATGTATTGTTAACAGGAAGGGGGACAGCAAGGCAGTGGAGGAAAGTAGGGGAACAAGAAACAGTTTCTACCATAGTGGTCATTTTTAACAACCAGAGCATCAAGACTGTAGTAACTGTTGGTCCAGTAAAACAGCAAGCAATAAACTGTAAAACAGAAGAACGTATCATGGCAAATTGATGAAGAGGTAATACGAAATGCATTTTCTTGGAGTAACCAGTAAGTTATCTCCTGAAGAATGATCGTTAAAGGAAGAGTTTCCAGATAGTGGGAAGCATCAGTCCATCAAGCCTCCCTGCTCTTACTATTTTCCACCTAAATTAAAGGAATAAAATAAATCCTTAATAATGCAGTAATTAGTGATGCCTTTTTATTTGATTTTTTTATCAGCATTTTGTTAAGAGAATGTGAATATTTGCACAGCTATTACTATCAGATAATCTAAAAGTAGTCATATGAAATCTACATTATCTATGTAAATGCCTCTGTAAGATGCAGTGAGATGGTTCTTTTTTTGGTAACAGGCTGCACAATTGCATGCTGTACTGTTCTGGTTCAGAATGTTCCTCTTTCTCCAATTAGAGAAGACCAGCCCCATGTTGATCGCTTTATCTTTGATTTCCAATGATTTAAAAGATTGGTTTGACCTGTGATCGTTAATAAACTTTGTGGTATTGCCCTGATTTAGTAAGAGAACCGCTAATATTACAAACAAGGTTATGAATCAGCAATTAATATTAAAGTCAGCTATATTTTTCCAACATTTCATGCCTCATGCAATAATGTGAAAGGGGTGTACATTGTGTGCAACTCAGATGAGCTGCTACAGAACAACACAGTGGTGACAACTGACCCCAAAACAGATAAAAGTGCTACTTAATCTGAAATACTCTTGAGTAGTTTGGAAAGTGGGCCTAGCCCTTTCTTTCTGGTAGCATAAAGTGCTGAGAAGTTATCGGGGCCATTTCAGCTCCATGGAGCTGTGCTGCAACAGTCAGAGGCAAGGAGGCCTCCCCAGAGGGCTCTCCAGCCCTCCTAGGGTGACTACTGCTTGCAGTGTCTTGGCCAAGTTGATTTTACATCTCCCAGGCAAGGGCTTTCCTGCATGGAGGTTGCTCTGTTGCTTTATATCATCCCCACTGGCTAGAGGGGTATTGGGTTCACTGAAAAGAAATGTTTCTTGATAGCCATGCTGCATTTTCTCCGTACATAGCTTCTAGGTCTATTTGCACACACCAGGCTACACTGCTTTCCTGCAGACAGGAGAAATTCTGAACCCCCTGAAATCAATGGAAAATTTCCACTGGTTTCTGCAGGAGAATGATTTCAAAAGCAGGATAATAATTTCATTTATCTATATGGGCATTATTATGTAATTTTGGCTAGGTATGTATAGTCATACATATATGTGTGTGTGTGTGTGTGTGTGTGTATAAAAATATATATAAATCCCCTTTCAGCTACATATTCAAGGCTATTACTTTTCTCATCAATCAACCCACTCTAGTTTCTGTAACATTTCACCTAATTTTTTGTTGGCTGCTTATAACTAGATACTGTTTTTCCAGGAAGAAAACTACCAAACTTGTGTGTTGTTCCAGCCCTGGTTTCAACACTTCTGGTGCATACTTCCAGCGCCACACTGCGATGCCTCCTCACCTACAGTCCCTGGTGCCTCACCTCTCCTCTGCCCTCTGACTCTAAAAAGCTGGGTCACATCTACCTTCTACTATCACCTCCTAGACTCTTCTCTTTACCTTCCTCAGGATCCTCTCTGTCCTTTGCAGTCAGACTCTTTCCATCACCTCTATGAATTCTGGCTTGTTTTTTCACTTTTAGACTACTTATTTTTGGCCTATCATTTAAATTTCTTTTGAGTCATTGTTATTATCGAGCCAACATTTATATATAGCTCTATGCATTGCAGGTATGGGATAATCAAGTCCTTTGATTTTTGAGCAATTTGGTTACTAAATTATAGCAATAAAAAGCACGTAATCATCATGGGCGTTAGCCCAGGAAATGTTTCCACCATTAAAGCTTTCAGGAGGTAGATGATGATTCTGGTAAAAATTTATGGCTCTTCATAATGAGTGTTACGATTTACCTTTACAACACTAAATGGTGAGGTGTCATAACAGCTACGGGTAATACCTGGGGGCGATGCTTTTCAGAAAAATAGTAATCTATTAGAAAGAAGAGAAGAAAAAGCCTTTTGTGTATGTAAAGACGTGATTTATTTTTAAAAAGGTGCATAAAAATCCGTTGTGTACATTACGGCTAGTGTGATGTAAAGAGGCAGAGAAAAAGGCTAGTTAGCTTATTCTTACAGCTGCAAAGTATGTGTAGAGCTGCATGGATGTATAGATATTACTGTTTTCAGTTTCCTCAAGAAAACCCTATGAACACTAGAAGCCACCTAAACTGACACGAAAGACAATAACTTGTCATGGGAAGAAAACTTACACTCCCCTCAAAATAATATGGAGTCTTAAAAGCACAAAGTAAAAACATCTGCATAACCGTACACATCTGCATGCAACACTGTGGGCATTTATTTTAGGCAAATTTGCAGCAGCAAGAGGAATCATAGCACAGGTCATAAATACGCACTGCAACAGCATGGCTCCTGCTGAGGTGAGTGGGTGTTGTGCCTCTGTCAGGTCTGGGAGAATGGGGCTTTTCTACTATGCTCTAGCCTCTCTTCAGGAAGGGGTGCCTGTGTGTATATATGTATATTCATTCATTCAGGGATGTGTACATAGGTAAGGGCTGTAGTTTTAAATATTTCTGGAAAGAGCACCTGAAGTCCAATGGCAGTCCCTACCACTTAATTTAGGGTACTGCTAAGCAGAGAAATGCTTCACACCGTGGGCAGACCCAGGCAGGGCTGTGACAGGACAGTAGGGACCAAAACTGCTCTTTGTTCTCCCTCTCCTGCCATGGGGCATGATGTGCCCACCGTGCTCAGGGACACAGCCCTTAGGGCAGCTGCCCACTCTGGGAAGGCCCGAGCAGGGTGGGGGACAGCCAGTGTCACAGTGTCACCTGCGCTGCACCAGGGCCGCTGCCACACCAGCGTCTGCTCTGCCATCAGCCGCCTGTGCCGCGCTGGGGGCCCTGGCGTGACAAAGACTTACCTATGGCAGCAGCCTTCGAGGCTACTCCAGCAGAGACAATTACCCAGAGATATAAATCTTCACAGGATTATGGCCTTTAAAGACAAGGCTAAGTTCAAGTAATTATTTTGGGGGTAATTTTTTTAAATTTAATTTTCTACTAGGATGCAGATTACAAGACCCATTTTAAAACAGAAATTTAGCATTCTGAATTAATTAAATATGCCCTCACCAAAATAGCTGTTAATGCACAGTTGGTGCTGCCACAAACCTCATTCTAAAATGTCTTAGGAAATGCTCATACTGATGCAATTAAACCCATTTCTTTATAAAGTAATTTCTTACTATGTTCCACTCTAAACTTTTAGTGTAATTTTTGCCATTAATGAAATATCATTAGACTACTAGAGGCAGAGAGGTTTTAGAGTTATTTGTTTAGCACACAGGATTCACAATTTCTAAAGCAAAGTAGGAAGTGTAGCATTGTAAAAAATTCCTTTCACTAGGGGTCTAATCTTTCCCACAGTGAAATCAATTGGGACTTTGCTATTGCATTGGATAGTAGGATTTGGCCCTAAATATTTTGGATTTGACATGAGCAAGCTTGCTTTCCTGAGCAGTCCCATGGAAGCTACGTGCATTGCCAGGATCAGACCCATAGTACGAATAGTCACTACTTAGAGGTCTGTTGTTCAGAAATGACCCCTTCTGTCCTTCAATATATACATGTGACAGACCCCTGGAACTGCTAATAAATGGGGGGAGTCCCTCTGAGGTCATGCAATTGGGAAACATCATCTAAGAGTCCATATTGAGCAATTACACAATATTCTAGAATCATTTTGGTGAGCATATCCAGTATTTCTCCAATCTTACACTTTCACTCTTCTAACCTACATAGCATGGCAATTCCCAAAAGATTTTAGAAAAGAGAAATCTACAATCATCAAAATGTTAATTTTGACAATGACAAAGAGTACATGCATTAAAAATGCATCAGCCCTGTCATTAAGGCATTATTCAGCAAAACCATCTCATCATGCTTTACAGAAACCAACTAGAAGAAACCAAGTATAAAGAACCATTTGCTAAGCTTGTATTTATGGGTACCAGTCCAATACATACTACACAAGGTACTCAACCAAGCAAAGAGCAAACAAATCCACGCCCTTTATGTGATGAAATGGCAACTCTTAATAATATTCTAAGTCATGACTCAATGGAAGATGTAAACTAAAAGCTCTGACCAGAGGAAGGTTTGTAATACAAACCTGGATTTTAAAGTAGTGTTTCCATCGCTGTTCCTGCAGCACTTGTGAATGTGGCTGCGTTACGGTGCTGAACTGACTATGATTTAACAGCTGATCGTGTCTTTTAAAGCATAATTTAACATTATTTCTGAGGCTGTTGAACATACTAAACTACAAGGAAAAAAATCTGCTTTCAAGTGGTATTAGAGAAACACAGGGATCAGAGTGCTAGCATCAAAGATGTGTCTAAAGAATAACAGATCCACACGTCTGTGTTACAACGAGCACTCCACTCACTACTGAAGGCAACAGACTAAGATTGCTTTGGCAGTTGTTGGAAATTATTAAGTAGAACACTGACAGCCTTTCAATGTCTAAGCAAGAGACAGAGAGAAAGACATTCTCCATCAGCCCACCTCACACTCTCAATGATCACCCCACATCTGGCTTGTCCACATTAAAAATCGTTCCTAGCCCCATCATAGCTGAGGCTGGGGAAGGATGCATTCAAAAAGGCTGTCTTATCACAGGACTCCTGTCTTGCTTTAAAATGGCTTCTGATCTAATTCACTTAAGGCTGAAATCTGGTCTCATAATTGTGACTACATGGCAACAAGACCTGTGATCATATGGGCATGTGGAGAGGCCTTGAATGGCAAAACACAGGCAAGATCACACCCTGCTCCTTTTCTCTGCCAGGCTTGTGGGCAGAGGAACAGGGGAAAAAAAGACTGGAACTATGAATGCCATTCCTCGGTTTTGCTAAGCACATCATCTGAAAGACTGATCGGGTTTTAATCAAACCCTGTTTCCTGCTCCTGAGATTGGAGAGAAGGACACATGCACTTTTTCTGTGTTAAAGCGATGGGGCATGTCTTGGCCAGTTATGGGAGTCAACACTCCCTTAGCTGTGTCTCCCACCTGTCCAGCTGCAAGTAGCATTTGGGGAGTCCTGAGCTCTTGGAAAGGACACAAATAAGCCACCACCGGAGCTGCAGATGGGAAAAAACCCCTCAGCTCCGGCCCTGAACTCGTGTCTCAATCTGAGGCCTCAGAAGCAGCTGAACTCTGCTGGGCTGGAGCTGGTGCGAAGGTGGATTCTTAATCCTGCCCTCACCAGGTTGCTGGGTGAGGATAAAAGAGCAAGAGGGGCATTGCTTTCACTGAAGGCAAGCGGCCTCAAACTGCTCTCCAGGAGCGGGCCCACTGCCGGGCCGAACCCCTCGGCAGCCGGGGAAGAGGGGCTTCCCCGGGCGCCGGGCGCCCTGCGGCCGTGCGGGGTGTCCCTCGCCTCGCTAGCACGGGGTGCTCGGCACCTCCCCGCCCGCGGGCACCGCCAGCCCCGCACGACCCGNACGGAGCCGGGGCCGCCGCGGCCCTGCGGGCACTCCGTGTCCCGCTGAGAGGGACCCCTGGCAGGCGAGGCCGGCCGCCTCGGTTCCCCCATCCGCGCCCCACGCCGGAAAGGGGCGAGGGGCCGCGGGCGGAGCGGGCTGAGAGCTGCCGACCGAGTGCCGGGGCACCGGGACGGCCCGGACGGGGCAAGAGCCTTCCCCCGGCCCCGGCGCAGCCTAGAGAGCGCTGCCCGCGAAGGCGCAGCCCACAGCGGCCGTGGCTCCCCCGGCCACCCTCTGCCGAGGATCTCGGCCAGCCCTGCCGCGGCCCTCCCCAGCCCTGGGCTTGCTCCCACGCACACACACACACCGGGCACCCCCCTCCGCAAGAGACAGGGCGTTCGAGCTCCCCCCGCCCGGGCAGAGACACAAAATGAAACATTGCAAAGCGTAGGAAAAGATGGAAAAGGTGCTACCTTGGCAACTAGAGGAGGTGAGGAGCCAGCTGGTGGGCTGGGGGCGGTCGCGCTGCCTGCCTGCCTGCCCGCCGCCGGTACTCTCCTCGACTACGCGTATTCTTAAGCAATAACAACGTAATCCGTATTATCCACCCAAGAATACCCGTCACCGAAGAGAGTCAGAAAGCTGCTGCTGTTGCTGCTGCTGTTGGAAGTGCTGCACCGGGACAATAAATCCATAACTATAATTCGCCTCTAGAAGAAGGAGAATCCACAAGGGTTGCCAAGCGATCTTGTCCCATATCCAGCGGACGCTGAACCTTCCCATCCTAAGGAAGCGAACGAGAGGAGTAGGCATTTAATACACACACGTACAGTCCCTCTGCTCTCCTGCTCCCTTACTGGAGTGGGTAAGAGCTTGCAGGCGAGATGAAAGGAAATAAATCAAAGTAAGGCTGAGTTTACCTGGTGATTGCCTGGATTCTTCCTCTGTGCTTCTCTGGTATCCTATTCCCTAGCTGTATGCTCCATCAATTCTCTCTGGGAGCTTGCAAGAGATGTCATACGCAGCAACAGATTCCTGTAAAAGAGATGCACGGTTAAGCACACAAATATTACAAATCTGTTTGCATAGGTGGGCTTGGGAAAGCTCCGATAAAGCAGCAGACACGCCTGAGAGACTTTTCATCTGGGCTTTGGAAATGCATTTTACAAGTCCTGACTCACACTGACTCGATGTGCTACCAAGAGGAGGGAGGGCGGAAAAGAAGGCGATGGAGAGGAAAAAAAAAAAAAAATCAAAGAAAAAAATAGCAAAGTCTCCGATCTCAGCAGAGGCACTCCTCTGTCAGGCCTCCTAGCGCCATAAAAATCTAAGGCGAAAAAGGCTTCAAAGTACAAATTCAGCGCGCTCCTCTCCCCGCGTGTACCCGAACGGCGGAGCCCGGCGGCTGCAAGGCGCCGAGCCGGGCAGGCGGCTCCGCGGCGGCGGGCGGGGGCGGCGGCAGCGCACCTCCGCCCTGACACCTGCCGCCGCCCTGCCAAGGTTTGCAGAAGGCGAACCGGGGGAAAAATAACAATAATAAAAGAACTTATTTCCGAATGGCGCCTGCGGCTCTGCCTGTCACCCGGAGCAGCTCCCTTATCAGCAGCGCTCGTGCCTGGGGGAGGCGGGAGGGGGAAGCTTTGTCTGATGATCTGCCGCGGTGATAATAAACGTTTATTGTTCGCCAACTAAATAGAAAGGATCTCTGCAACGTCATGGCACAGCACACTTCGCCTAGCGCTAAGGAACTTCTCCGTGCTATTTTACCCCGGCTCCTGATGCTAAGGACAGCTTCCGTGTGAGTGGTGGGGAGGGGGCAATGAAATTAGCACCGCACGGTCCGAACCCGCGCAGAGCAGGGGTACTCCGCACTTCTTCAGCCATGAGTGATTATGCAGCACACACAGCCCTCATTATCCACTGCACTGGGTGACTGACCAGCTTGTTGATTAGATTCCAACTGAAATTAATACAAGATGCTTGCTTTTTCTACAGATTTCTTCCTTAACATGAGCCCTTGCCTCCGTTGACGTATTACCACTATGCTTCCTATGAAAACATACGAGAAGACGGCATTTGTTTTGTATCACAGACTCTTGCTTGAATTTGAAAGAAATGGGAGAAACAAAGAGGGAAAGAGAAAAAATACTTTGATAGCTACATTTCCTTAAATAATTAAAAAATTATTTCCAACACACTCTCCTCTATTTTAATCGTATTTTAGGTGTTATTTCCTGTATCCTCTAACACAGAAAGCTTTCAAGTCGTATTCTAAATGGCAGCTGGAAAGTAAATAACAAACACTGTAATTTTTCCCCGCTGTGAAACTGAAGGCTGTAACCCCATTAGCTGGCGTTGGAACTCAAATAACTGATGCAGTGGGTTTCCTTCAACTTGAACAAAAGCCGTTTGAAAAAGTGAAATGCACCCAGTCATGGCGAAAACACTATATACTGATACCCTAGACCGATATTCTCCGAAATTGGGAGGCGCTCCACATATGCATCGAGAATTAGGCAGAAATCCAAACTTTGCGTGGGGTTGATTTTTGGGGTTTTTTTTTTGTTTGGGTTTTTTTTTAATATTAAAGAAGGCGATTCTCTGGGAAAAGCAGCCCCGCGCGGCGCCAGCGCTGTTCTCGCTGTGTCCATCTGACACTGCCCTTCCCCTCCCCGAANAGCGAGCCCCCGCCGCGCTGCCCGCGTCGCACCTTCTCCGCGGCGTGCGGGAGGTGCCCGTGGCGGCGCGCCGCGGCACTAAATACCTTTGTTCACCGGCTCCGGAAAGCCATGTTTATCGGCGCTGCCGCCCCGCTCCGCGCCGAAAGAGCCCGGGTGCCGGAGCGCCAGCCCGGCGGGGCCGGGGAAGGGCCCCGGGGGGCACCTCCGCCACCTCCGCCTCCTCCGCCGTGCCCGCGGAGGGGGACGCACACACCACACACACACACGCACAGAAGGGAGGGGATCGGATGGAGGGAATTAAACAATTAAGCTATCAGGAGCGAAGGTCTGAGCAGAGCTCGGGCTCTCCACGAAAAGCAAATTTCAGAGGGGGGAATATTGATCCCATCCGTCAATAGAGAGGCGCGATGTCTTTCCGTGTGAGAAATTGTTCTGAATTAGGGGGCTCGGTGGTGAAAGGGGAGGGGGCACAGGG
>VZSE01014839.1:1352514-1467982 GCA_013398275.1 Promerops cafer | reverse complement strand
GCTCCCGGCCGGGGTCCCGCGGGTTCCACGCGCGGCTCGGTCCCTGCCCCGCGCAGCGGCGTCAGCCGGGAGCGGAGCGGCCTCTGCTGGCCCCGCCCGGCCCCGCCCGGCCCCGCCCGGCCCCGCCCGGGGTGACGGCAGGGGACGAGGGTGTGGGCACAGACAGGGCAGGGAAAGGAGGCGAGCCGGGTCAGCCACCCCTTCCCGTGGCAGGGCGCCGGGGATGCGGGGCTGCGCCAGCATTTGCACTCTCCTGTTCCAGCAGCAGGAGCGGTCGCCTGTCCTCGGGAAGGAAGGCACTGAAGACACGGCCAGCAGGCCCTCGGCAGGTATCCCCTCCAGAGGGCTGCACGTAGGGTCCAGTGTCCGCACAGAAGCTTCAGCCGTTCTAGAAGAATGCTGTGTGTGCTGTCCTGCCCCCTGCCCCTGCTCCCCCCTGCCACCACCCCGCTCTCCCATCCTCAGCAGCCAACACGAGGAGTTTCTTGTTCAATGTTACCTTGACCTGTTCCAGGTCTGCTCCTGCATCGGCTCTTGAGAGCAGGGAAGGATTACCTGGAAATGTTGAATAACACCTCAAGTGCGAGGCTGGTGAGATAATCAGGGAATTGAAGAGACTGAGGAGCCTAAAAAAAAAAAATACACATGATGGAATTTGAGACAGATGTAGCCAGTCACAATGTTTTTCCAGAACATCACCTGATGTTACATCTTGGTGATGTCCTGGCTTTTACCTGGGGACACTGGACTTGCCTGGACTGACAGTCTGGTTCTCTGGTTTTCTCAGGCATGATACCCAGTTCACAAACTGATTGAGATCCATTTAAAAGCCCTTGCTTTCTCCGGCCCTACTATTCCCCTTGGAAAACTGTTCCAGAATCTCATAACTTGGCTTAAGATTTCCAGGCTGTGTTTATTAGGGGCCCGTTTATATCCATTTGTTCAGATGCCAATTTTGTCCTTGAACTTAATTAGTTCTGATATTTACTCCTCTCACAATGTACTAATATTCCTTCTCATCATTTCTTCTGTTTAAATCAAGCTTTTTGGTCTTGTCTCATAAGATAGAATCTTCATTTCCCTGATTATACCCATATCCTAGCAACTTATAAAAACTGGGTCATGACCAACACCCAGAAATTACGGTTTTCAAAAGGGTTCATTATTCTATCCATTTTCAGTTTGACCAAGACACAAGTAGGGAGAGTGATTAGCATAAGGTCAGACAAACCACAATTCTCCTGACTTCAAGTTCTTTTGTAATCTATCAGGGACATGAGTTCTGAAAGGCTTGTGGTTTATAACTTGGCATTACATCAATGCACATTTATATATCTATATATCATTTTCTGGAGGGGAAGAATGGCCTTGTAGTTAAGAGGGTACATTAGAAATCTGGAGACATGGCTTTGAATACCAGGTCTGCCATAGGCAACAGAGGTAACTTTGGCTAGTCCTTTAGTCTTTTGCCACATTTCACCACTTCTAAAATAGGGACAGCAAACTTCCTATTCTTGCCTCTTTTTCTTTCCCATATATTCCCTTGCATTTTAAGGTCTCAGACCAAGCACCTCCTTTCTGGGTACTGCTGGTGCCTGCCACTCTGAAGCTGAAATGTGTCTGTGACTCTTAACCAGCAGTTAAAAACAGACAATATTCATAAAAAGTCTACTTTAAAGGTCTATCAGAAAAGCTGTGAGTAAACATGCTAGGAACTGGAATTCCTGAGGTCTTCAGCCCATTGATTACATTAAAAACATTCTCTGTCATTAAGCCCAGGGACCAGCAGCAAAGCCAGAGATATTTAACTGAAAATCTGCATCCTGGTTTTCAAGTCTCTGCCTGGTTGAAAACCAAGTCAAACCTTTTTATTATTATTATTATTACTATTATTATCATTAACTAATTAATTTAAACATTGGTGCAATTTAATGCATTTTATTCACCAGTTTTCAATTCAGCAGGCAATTTTTTAACAGCTAATACTGCAAAGAATCATAACCAGCCCTGGAAGACCCAACAGCCCCATAGCTGGAGTGGTTCTGGTAGCAACAAACGCTATCATTGTTCTTCCCCAGCAATCCAAGTACGGAAGGCTGAGACTGAGCACAGAGACAGAGAGCACTCTGTTGAGCTGAGGTGAAGCAATGATATTTATGGGAGTAATTATCACAGAGAAAAACTGGAAAAATATGATTACAGCAAATTGTAACTCGCTCAGATATGTTCTTCGTTGTTAGAAATAGCTCAGCTGAGACCAAACCAATATGAACAACAGACTGGGAGTGTCAGACTCTGATTCTCTGGAGGCTGATACCATCAGACCCTTTGAGCAGAACATGATCCAGCTTTAGCATATTAGAGAGATTGGTGTCAGCAGCCTGCATCTCTTCCCAGCCATTGCACTCACTTCAAGCAACCTAACAAAATGTGAGCTGCTGGGCTCCCCGCTGGAAAAGCTGACCTGGAGATGCTGTCCCTAAAGACCACTGGCAAGAGAGGCAGCTGTCTCTCAGAGCTGTTGTGGCTGGTGATGCTGCTGAGCAGCTGGCAGAAGATGCTCAGGTTTCAGAGCGTGGCCGTGTAGGTGAGCAAGGTGACACGGCCATGCAAACACACCCCTCACTGAGCTGGCACTGCCTTCCCATGCGATTCCTTTCTGGAATTCAGCTGCTCCGTTTGACAAACGCCTGAAACCTTCGGAGAGCTTCTGCCACGGGTGCAGCCCCGGACTCGCCTCAGTGTGTGGGGAGGGAGGAGCACCCTGGCTGGAGGATGAGTTCTGCTGGAGGAACTACAACTGCCCCAAACCTGTAACGGGGTGTTGAGTCTCAAAGTCTTTAGAGGAGATGAGCTATAAGCTCTGCAAGCTTGGAGGCTTGTGTTGAAGGAGAGGATATAGCTAAGAAAAGGAACCTTCAGAAGCTGTGATTGCTCTGCAGCATTTCTGTGAGGCCTGTGTGCAGAAGGGTCTGAACACAGCTTGTGCAGACAGACTTTGTGCCTTCATGTTCACGTGGAGTCCTGGCTTAATGCAAGTCACCTGCACCACGGTAAATGTCTTGCCAAGTCAATTATATTTGGGGAGGGACTTTCACCACACTTTCATGGCTGAGTATTTTACACGTTTCATGCAACTAATATCTTGCAACCGATGTTTAGAAATTTTTAGGAGCAATAACTAACATTGTGTAAAAACAAAAAATATCACTTAGTCAACTGTTTTCATTTAAATGTACCTACCCCATAGATCAGATGCATCGAAGAGGTTCTTCAGGTGTCTCGAGAGCTCTGTAGGTGTTATTGCTACTCTCAGTCTGTGAGAAGAATTATAAATGCTATTTACTTTTTAATTAAAAAAATACCTTGCAAATTAAAGACATGCTCTTGCACATCAAAATTTAGTTAGCATCCATTTTTATTGTGCAGACTATGGCTCTCTAACAACCTATTGAGCCCACAGCCATCTGAACACACACTGCTGCTCCCCTTTTCCCCCTCATTTTGGGTATCATGCGTTAGATTTTGTCACATCCGAGGGGGAAAAATTCTGTAACTAACCGCTAATACTTAAACAGACCTCCTGCTTAATATTCTTTCTGCTTACAAACCCCTCTAAATATATTGGTGTGTCCTGACAAAGGCAGAGGAGCAGTTTTGGACACTTGTGTGACATACGTCTTACTATCTTACGTAGAAAATTTGACAGTGAATGACAGAACACCTTAGAGGGATCTAAGAAGATGATAAAGGCAACAGCTTTCACATGAATACAGAGTCTAGTTCCTAACAGTTACAAGCTTTTTTTACATGCATCCTTGTAATTTGACATTTATAATTCACTGTAGAGCTGAATCTCTGTCATTTTCTCACCGTCAGGTTCTCTATACGTGGATGTACATGTCCTTTCTAATTAGTATACCTATTTGAACATTTAATCTCATCTCTCAACCTTATTATGCAGTTGCATATTGATCTGTTACGTATCAACAAATGATTTTGGTATAACATATACAGTTCTATGTTGCTCCCCTCTCAGAACAGGTGCCTGTATCTTCTCTTTTCCTGTTTGTAAACCTGTTTTGTAAAAAAACCCACATTAATTCACAGTGGATTTAATAACGGGAAAAAATAAATAAATTGCAATCCTGCAGAGAAACATTAACCCTTGAGATTGTACACACACACACACACACACACACACACACACAGAGTGAACCTTTTACTGTGCATAGTATCTTCCTCATAGGGAACACCTAAGACCTTTTCTGAGGCATTGATGCCTTTGCAACACTGATAAACATTAGACCTATTTTATCCTTGGAGAAGCAGTACAGAAATACTGCAGAACTTGCTCAAGGTAAGCAAAGAAAACAGTGAGACAGCTGCAGACAGAGCAAGCCCTGAGGTCTCGGCTCCTGACCTGAAACCCACTGGAAAACACAATCAATATGAAAATCAGGTTGCATCTGCAGGCCCCAGTTCCAGGACTGACCTTTCACTGCTCGCTCATCATTTTGCATTAGCAGCTTGGGTGGTACCATGCCATCTCCTGATATTCCTGTTTATTAGCTAACTTAGTTGAGATTTAATTCAGTTGAAATGAAACCTTTCCCATGTCACGTTAAAGCTGGCAATGAAGGGCACACCTTTTATTAACAGTCATACTGATACTGAAGTCAAATAAAGGATTTATTTTAATGTTTTAAATACTATGGCTTTGTATTTGAAATAGGGGATATTCAAGTGGTTGTACTGCTTAAAGCACAGAATTAAAACTTCCCTTCTGCTGGTATTTAAAAAGATATCTTAGGGAAGAATTCAAAGCAAACTTTTTACAGCTTTCAGCTGCTCAGGAAAAAAATGTATTATATACAAATAATGAAAACCATTTTAAATGCTCTTAATGTAACTTGTGGTTTTGACAGATAACAGGTTTACATTGAAAAGAAAACAAAAGCCAGTAGCAGATCAGAAGAACTCACCCATAGAGTTTAGAAGAGTATACAATGAAGATAAAGACTATTTCAAAGAAAAAGAGAGCAGGCACATGGGTGTCAGTCTGTTGTTCATACTGTTCAGTGGAAGAGCTGGAAGTGTTAAAAGCAACCAGCTCTGTCCTGACAGCCTCAGACTGGGAATGCAGGGCAGATCCTGCACTGCCTCCTCTAAAGGTTTCCCATTCAGTCGTGCAGTATTTTCAATGGGGAAGGAAATCTGCTCAGGACATTACTTTCACAAATACTGATCTTTACTTCTGCTGGTGCATGAAGCAGATGTAAGCAGAACAAGAGAGATTTTGTTTATGTATTTTTTTTTCCTTGGGTCTAACTATCAATCTGCAAAGTTCCACTTGGTTTTCACAAGTTTAATACAAGAAATGGAAGAAACTAAATTTGTTTTTGCAGCTCTCTAGTTTGAGCATCTTTTTCAAATGACCTTGATGGTGCTCGTTGGCAGTTTACCTCTTTATATGGCTTTAAATGTCTTCTAAAATACAGTCCTAGTAGCACCTAATAAAAAATTATTCTTATGAAGAGGTGCCCTGGAAAATATAAATAGCATCAAATAGCATCTAAATATTCCTAAATACAAAATAGAAAGCAAGTGATTAATTTATTAATTTTAAATTTAGAAGAATATATATGAATCATATTTTATATTTATACTCTCACTGTGCTTATATACATATATATATATGTTAATCTTTAAGAACCACACTAGCAATCTCTTGTCTCCTTTAATATCTGTCTCAGGAAAAATTCCTATTCAGTCTGTGAAAATTTTCAGTAAGCAGAAAATGATTAAGGGTTTCAGAATACATTGCCTGGGTCAGAAGTGTCTTTGGAAACAAGACAAGTCTCTGAACTTTTAGGATTTTTTCTACAGCAGCTGAATATGAATTGGAGGGCTTCCAAATCCAAGAAGAGTGCATTGCCACAGCCTTACTCACAGAAAGCCATGGAACAGTCCCAAAGAAACAGCCAGAAACACTATACCTTCATTGCAAAAGTTTGTGTAGCTTAACAAGTAGGGTAAAAAGTTTTTTCATGAATGTGAAATACAGTTTTTCTTTGAAGAAAATCTGTTTTTTGATTAAGAGTTCTCTCGGTCCCAAGTCCCTGTTTTGCTGACTTTTTTGCTTGGTCAGGCTTCCTATTGCCATTTCTGAGATCCGGGAGTGTGAATCTCCACTTCCAGAGATCCTTAAAAGCAGAGTTCTTCCAGCATTTTGTAAGCCTAAATCAGGCCACGCAACAAAATTACCTCTCGCGTTCTGCTTTATGGCAGAGAATCTGTGCTTTGCCCCGAGGCAGGTGGGCAGCCCCCAGGGATCAAACAGCCAGAGCCCCTGCCTTAGCTTAGGTCTGCAGTAAAATGGAGTGCACTTTGTACTTGTGAACATTTACATACAGTATACGAGAAGTGCTGCAAGAGAAAGTTCAGTGCGAGCCTATGTATCATTCTCTTTGATATATCTCTCCTATTTTCTCATCCTATTACTTCAGATCAGCTCTAAGTCTCATATCTAAACAGTCAGTCCAAAGGGAAAGTGCCTATTTACAGGCTGGATTAAGAGCTTTAACAAAAGGCAAGGCAGAAAGCCATTCATTTACTATATAAGAAAAAGAATGTATTTTATCACTTGCCGGCATCTTCCAAACCTTTTCTTTGTGTTGCTCCCCTTCGAAACAGAAAGTAGATTGGGAAGTTCCCCTCTTGAAGAATGGATCAAGAAAAGGAAAAAAGCATATTGTGCAACTTTCCCTTTTTGCCTCTAATAGGTTTACTTTTGCTTCACCCCTCAGGGCTCCTGCATGTGTGTTCAGCTGAAACCCACACTGCCTCCCTGTTAGACCTTTTCCCAAGACTTTTTCCTTACGAAGCAGGCATTTGAAAGAAAACAAGAATGGAAGATGAGGGAAGTGCTGGAATGAGGGAAGACCGAGTTCCCCAGCCAGCCCTATCCAGAGCACAGGCAGAGGGAGGAGATGCCCCAGCCACTGGTGGAGGGGACAGGCAGTGGACAGAGAAAAACATGGCACAGCAAGAGCTGCAGCAAGAGAGAACGAAGCAGGTTCAGCCTCAAAGGGATAACACAACACATGGAGAGAGCGTGGAGGGAGCAGGGAGCCTCCTCTCTCAGGCAGCCACTACACAACACATCCTGCCAGGGCCTCCTCAAACAAGCACTGAAAGTCCCCAGAGGTGTAGCAAGAGAGGGGTGAAAAAGGAGTCTCCATCTTGGATTATTTATCTTGGAGGACAAGCTAAGATAGAAAACAATTAAGGGTTAGTTCAGGACAATAAAAACTTTCCATTTTTGAGATATCTAAATGTTTGCTTTAATTTCTTTTTCAATCTGTTTGCTATAGCACTTTTTGAAATAAAATCCATAATTTCAAAATGGCTGAAGTTGAACATTTGTAATTATTCATGAAAACAAAAACATTTTTTTTAAATAAAGAAGAATCATACTTTCTTCTACAAAAGTTGTGATAAAACAGAAGTCAGAAATAAGAAAGGATGAACTTAAAAAAAAATTCCAATAATATACCTGAATGGAGAAAAACTGAAGGCGGGCAGAACAGAGGGAAGCCAGAGGCAAAGCATTACTTTGTGAATCTTTACACATGCTCATACCCCCAGTCTGGCTCAGATTTGGAAGGTTTGGCCAGGGTGAGCTTATAAACTCAAAGTTCTCATTAACTTTTACTCCTTACAACTTGCCCCAAGGCTGCCTGCAGCTTGGTGGGCTGCACTAGGGGCTCCACCCTCCAGCCCCAGATGCTGTCTGGGCATTGGGGCCCTTTGCCAGCACAGCCCTGGCAGGCCCTGCAACCCCTCATTTTTTGTACATATTCCCGTGTCACCTTACAGCTCCAGTTCATGGCTCCCTTCCTCAACCCCAGCACCTTTCTGCACCTTCTGGTAAAATTCCTCTGCTCCAAACTCCACCCTGGCAGGCAGACTCAGGCAAAGTAATTCCCCACCTAATGGCCTCTTTGGTGTGTGTGTTAACCCAAGTCACCTGCCTGAGCCACCCAGAGTGAATGATCCCTCATTACCTCTGCTCTGGGAGATGGATAACACCATCCTGAAAGCTCAGGGTGGGTTTCATCTCTACAGACACTTCTGTGATAAAACAATTAATCATGTCAACCAGCATTTTTCATTAGAACATCAGTGTGGGCAGCATATTTTTAATAGCATTCATTTCTCATCGGTGCCTGTTTGGTTCATCTTACATTCTCACAATTAACTGAATTACCAGTTTCAGAGACTGAAGGGAATTTCTTCCATGTTCTTCCATTTTTCCTCAATTCATCACAACATTGGCAGGGATTCTTGAGGTATTTTGTTTCTTATCTGTAATAGGACACTTCAGCAAACTTTATTTAAGAGAATCCCTGCCCCTAGCATGTGGATACCAACCTTGTTGCCACCTAATCTCTTTTAATGGCTTGTTACTGTTGTGGCATTTGATCTCTTGCTCTTTATCTCATTAGCTGTGAGGCTCAGGGATGTGTTGGAAGGCCCGTGGTATGAGGTGTGGTGAACAGCACATACTCAGTAGAGAAACACAATTTACTGCAGCAGGAGGGAGCTGGCTTTGATGGCCAAACTGGCCTCTTCCCAAAAGAACTTCCCAAGGACCTCTCCCATCTTCAGCTAGAGCTGATGCAACACCTCTGGCTTATTCCAGCAGGAGATATACCAACCCAAGATGATGGCTTATTCCAGTGGGAGTTGTACCAATCCAGGATTAAAGCACATCCTTTCCTTCTTTCCTCCATTCATGCATGAAGAGACACGTGACCAACAGGAGCTCCTTCCCCAGAAACAATAAGAGAAATCCTTCATTTTATTGTGCTTTTCCCCTCAATGCACGTAGCTTCTCTTTTGCCTGAAGTCACTTGCCTTTTTGCAAAACAAGGGAACTCATCACAGCTTTTAAGTGGTCATAGGCAGTGCAACACAAGGTAGTGCATTCCACGTCAAATCAACATTAGAGTGAGGAATGAAAACAATCTACCCAACAAATACTTTATCGTTAAAATTATTAAAATTCATAGCTTAGAGGTGTGAATGCTTCTTTAAGAAAGGTACTTATGTTATCCCCAAAATAGCACCAGTATCATGTGATGTTCCAGTTGCTATGGTTACCACAAATTTGTTATTTAATAGCAAAGAAAATAGATGCACAAAACATGCTAATTATAACTGGTACAAATTTTTCTAAATGTTTTATATGAATATGCATGCATGTTTTATGCATAAGGAATAGGAATGCCCTTTTTCAAATAATTCTTCAAGTTTTTAGAAGCATTTTAGTAACTGGCAGGGAAGTACATTGTGTGGTTCTCAGCAGCAAAGGAAAATGAGACTGAAAAATTGAAGATGGGCACTTTGTCTAAAACCATGCAGTTTTGTAGTCAAATAGCAGAAGAATCCTGAAAATGCAAGAGGTTTAAATTTGTTGAACCTTATACTTTCCCAACTGAACTTGCTTTGTTTCTTCTTCATTGCAAAGAGATGGAAGTGCCTGAGAAACAGGTGCGGGACCATTTGAAGTGAAGCTGCATTTTATGAAATTGTAATGTTAATATAGCCCTGATACAGAAACCAAAGTGCTGCAGTCACTGCCAGAATCAATACTGCTCGATATAACTACAGCCTCGCTCTGCCTGGAGCTCCCGGGCTCCCACCTGTGTGCAGTGGTGCACTGGCTCCACGGGCTGGTCCCTGCTGCTCCTGCTGGTGCTGGCTCACAGCAGGATGCAAGTCAGTGCGCCCCACTGCTGCAAGCTCCTGCTGCAGGCTCCTGCTGCAGGGCCCGGGGGGGCCTCCTTGGGCTGGGAGCTCAGGTGGCTCTTGGCAGAAGCACAGGCTGTGAGCACAGCATGGAAAGATGCTGCCGTGGACTTGTATCTATTGCAAGGAGAAATACATGGGCTGGCTTTTGTTGTGCAGAGGAGAGATGGAAGGGATATGTACGCAAACAGACCTCGTATAATTCCCCTTTCCTTTCTGTTCTCCACCAGATGCTCCCAGAGGTAAGTCTGGGGGACACAATGCATGCAGTCCTTTAAGTGCTGGAACTGAAAAACTCACCAGCCTGACAGAGTCCTGGGGAGGAGCAAGAGAAATCTCATTCCTTTCCTTGGGTAGTCTGCGGCCATGGCGGAAAGACTCTCAAGCGTAAACTAAACAAAGATACGATTGCAAGTTGTGGGAAGAAAGCAACTGGCTCACGGCTGGTGCAGGAAAGCTGCTAGCAGTGCTGGCAGTGGCACTGTGTGCAGAGCCAGATGTTATTCAGGGCTCCTTTGGGTCAGTGCCTCACCACTCATCCAAATTCCCACCTCTTCCCAGGGAGAGGAGGGTGGTGCACATGCCTTTGGGGCAGGAGTATCTATGGCAGACTCTGCCGCGCTCAGGGGTCATTGCTGAAAATGTCACCACTGTCACTTGAAATCAAGCCCTCTCCTCTCATAGAGGCTTTTCTCTCTTCCCTTATGAGGCCACACCAGCCGTGGGCAGAATTAAAGTTGTGTGTGTGCATTTTGCTGCCAAATGGCCGTACTTAATGGCACCAATACCGAAGGCACTTACTGATGCTGCTGGTTTCTCCCTTTCACACCCAGAGCACATGCTAGCTGGCTGCTGTATTTCAGTTGTTGCAGAGTGTCAGTGATACCGACTGAAAAACCTTCTCTGTGGCTTGCTGTCATGCCGTGATTGATATCAGCTGTAACAAGAAAAAATGTTATGGCACTGTAATTCTGCTTGATGCAAGGTAGTCTTTGATCTTTACCATTTTGCAAAGATTATAATATACGCTTAGTTTGATAAATAATACCCTTTCACCAGAGTCATGTAAAGTGGAAGAAAAATTGGCAACCAAACTTTTGAAACTTCTCTGGTGCAGGTGTTTTCAAAGCAAAAGGTTAAATAATAGGATAAAACCCCACTTGCCTACTTCTAAGCAGATGTGAATAGTAAGAACTTACTAGACCAGCCCTTTTGGGCTGGTTTCTGTGCTTGCATGAGCATCCTAGCAGCAGCAGGGTGGCCAGCTCCTGGCAGAGGCACTGCAGCCGGGAGAGCAGTGATGGAGCTGGGGGCTGCTGGGCCAGCTGTGACTCCCAGCCTCACACAGAAGCAGAGGGGATTATTCACTCTGGAATATTCTCTGTAGAGAAATTCACCCACAGAAATTCAGAGCTGTGGGACCCTCACAAATAACAGTGCTCACTCACTCATCTGGCTATGGAATGTACCCTCAGACAGGGATGGAGGCTCAGCTCTTCCAGCCCCTCAGGAAAAACAGACATCCCCAACATATTTTCTTCAAATTAGAGCTCTTTAGGTGAGTTGGGACTTAGGTTTCCAAGTGCCTTTCTACAGATTCTAAGAAAGAACTTAAATTGTATTGGGGTTTTTTTCTGCTTTTTAATTTGAATGGTTATTTGGATGCAGCAAAAATGAGCAAACCCCAGCACCATAGCCATGAGAAAGTGTTCTCATCAGGTAATCATTTATTAAAACATTTTAACCAGCTGGTATGAATATGATTGTCACTGGAAAACGACAGGGAAATATGTGCTCCCATCTGCACTACCAAGCCAGGAAATCTTCCACTGTAAGAGTTTTCTTCATTATAATTTCTCTTCCATACCCAGAAAAGTGCACCTGAGCATGACCCCTCCCTTGGTGGGGCCTTGGGATGGGAGCAGAAGCCTGAAAGGGGAGATGCAGCCCTGTGCACTCGTTTGCACTGCTCTAGGCTGCTCATCTCAGACCACGACCCTCACACGGCCTGGGGGGCAGTGCAGTTTTATTTCAGCCAAAGGTGGACAGCCTTTCGTGCAAACCTATTTACAGCTGAGCTCAGATTTCCAGCAGGGGTTTGCCGGGGCGGCCTCAAAGGAATGGGCACGTTGGCAATGGGATTTAGCATCCAATGGTACTCTGCCAAATCCATGAAAGATTTTGCATGGCAAGAACAGGGTGTAACTCCAAGGCCATGATTATTTTCCATGTAAATGTCTGTTTCAGTTTGTGCTTAAATGATTATCTGTCATTGATTTGTGTGCCTAACTACAACTGCTTCAAGCTGTTTTCAATTATTCTGTTCTCAATACGATGCGATCCCAAGGATTAGCCATACCGAGTGCCACAAACCACCTTGCAGCAACAGAGTCATAAACTGAAGAGGATAGAAAGGATTTTAATAGGAGATTAAAAGGAAGAAGTGACTCACTGGATGAGAGAAAAGAGGGAGTGCACAGGCTTTGACTGCAGGAGAGCTGCTTTGTGATGCCTCTGAGTGCACTGAGGACCCCAGGTTAATATAATAATTCTTCTTTCCTTATCATGCAGGTCTCGGGTAATGATTTCATAATTAGGGGTGTACTTAAAAACAGGTTTTAAATGAAGCATGTGTTCTGTCTTTGCACTAAGAGGAGGTGGCTAGTTGCAGGGTAACATTGCACACGGCTTGCTTCCTTGCCTGCTGAATTCTCTTCACAATTTTTATGCTTCTTTTTCTGTCTTTCTAATTGAAAACCTGCACTTTTGGAGAGAAACTGTATTTCTCCTTGGCAATCCTCTCTTTCACTAGGCCTGATATTTCAAGAGTAAACAACGTTCATCTGCACCAAATCCTGTGTCCTCTGGAGGGGGTAACCTGAACTCTCCCAGACCTAGCACCTAGGTGATACACAACACTGCTTGTCAACAGCTGCTCCAAGGTTTATCAGCTAGGATTGGTAACACTCCTACAGCAGTCAGGATCTCAGAGCGCTCCAGTGTTTCTCTTTACACATACTAGGGAAAGTCCTCATGCTTGGGCTAAGGTCCTAAATTCTTGCTGAGCAATTAACTACCAACACTCCTGCAGTAGCCATTTGTGACAGTATCCATCAGCTGGGAAAATGTAACTGTTACTGAATTTCTAAGAACAGCCATTAATATTCTAACTTTCAACCAATTTAAATATTTGAACTTTCTGAGTGCACAGTTGAGATGAATAATATGGAGAAGCACACTCAGACAGATTAAATCCTCTATGGATTCTATCAATACAGAGAGTAGAAAGAGAAGTTATTTGTCTGACATACAAATATATATATATATTTGTAGCAGATAAAATCAAATGTGTTATCACTATCTGCACTCTGCTATGTATATTTTAAAACATTATGAGTGGATAGGTACATACACAGCAGTAGTTTACAAGAGATAAGCATCATTAATTTCCACAGAGCTATATGTTTTCATGGGTTTCTTAACCTTTTAATATTAAGTAAAATAGCAACTACAGCACTACTCTATATCCTTGGGAATATCACAGTTTTGAAACATTTCTGTTTAAAATACAGAAAATGCCACTGAAGTAAAGATTTGGAGAGCGAGGTACATGGCATAGGGAGTTGGGGATTGGATTCCCAGCTGATCTTCAGGACTTGCTTGGTCTGAATTGATTGAAGCCCCAGAGGGAGGCACAGTGCCAGCAGGAAGAGAAGTGCCTGCAGAGCAGGATGCAGGACCCAATGCCACCTGCCAGGCTGCCCTGGCAGAGGCTTTCTACCTGACCAGAATTTCTGGGCATCGGGAAATCTGGTGGCAATGTGGAGTGATAACTCTTCTTCTGGAGACAGCTGTCTCACCTTGTATGAGAAACTATTTCTTCTTCTAGGCCAACATTCAAAAAGCTGTCAGATCACTTTAATCTGTTGAATTTTGAGCAAATTCAAATAAAATATGCCAGTCTCCAAAGAAAAGCCAAACTCTAAATGCCCCAGTACTGAATCTATAAGATCAATAAGAACAACAGGGATGTCTGCAGCAGCTTTTTCAGAACACAAACTCGTTGACTCCAAACAAAGCTTTTATATAACCAGACTTTTCCCACGGTACACCATATCCTTGTAATCAGTCTTCAATCTCTTCTCTAACTTTCAATAATAATAAGATGCAATGAAGTTTGCAAAATAAAAAAAAAACCAAACCAACAAAAAACGTATGCATGAAGGACCAATCATCCCCATGGGGCCGTGGTGGAAAACAGTGTGAAACAGGGTGTCTGATCTGATGTTCTCCTATTGCCGTATCATAGGGGGAGTGAATGATTATTTTCCATAAAAGAAACGAAGCCAGCTGAATCTCGATTTTTATGGTGAGGTTCAACACATCACTACTTTTAAACTGAAAAAGAAAACGGTCTGAATAGAAATGATTAGTTGAAGGGGCATGGTAAATAGCTCAGGTACATGTTGGAACTCCAGCTGCAAAAGTATTTTAGAACCTATCAAGCTATGCTCTTTGACCTTCCATGCAGCAGGATTGCATCTTCTGTGTCTTGAAGTTCTCACTGACAGTGACCATTTAAAAGAAATTGCCTCATTTTTACACAGTCTAAAGTATACATTGGTAAAGAAGAATTTCCTGAATGCAGATAAGTGAGCCCAGAGTTGTTTTGACATGACTCAAAGGCTGTTACAGATGTAACAAAAGGAGATGAAGAGATTTATCTTACCTTGTGACTTGTACTTGCTTATTAAGACACACAGTAGAAAACCCCAGAGGCAGCGAGGTGCTGGGGGGCACGGCGGGCAGCAGGGGGGCAAACACACCCTCATGGAAAGGGGATTAGAAACACCTCTCCAAAAGGACCCAGGGGTGTGTATGTACAGTGAGGGAATCAAACCTCCGAGTACCCAGCTCACTTCTGCACTGAGAGAAAGCTGCTGACGCCAAAAAGTGACTAAACACTGAAAGAGATGAGAGACAGCAAGAGGGAATAGAAAGAGATGGGATGCTCCTGCTGGTGGGGGCAGCCCCAAGCTGCTTTAGCTGTGGCTCTTGCTTATGCAAAGCTTGCAAGATGTGCACGAGGAGGCTGGTGGAAAGATGGGGAGGAGGGAGCATGTCTGTTTCCTCCAGCACCTGAAGTGCACCGGTAAATACAGAAATGCTTCAGTGAAGACAGACGTAGGGCACAGCCTGCAGTTCAGCAGCCTGAAATACCACTGTGAAGAGACAGCAAAAAGGAATGGTCAGAGTACTATCACTCGTCCGTGTTCTCCACAGCAATGGCAGTGTTTTGGGTACTGCCAAGGTCTGCCCAGTAAATGCCCCCCAGCAGGCAGGAAGACCTGCTGCCCCAGCAGGGCACTCACACCGGGCCAGTGGCCGTCTGATGTGCCAGGGCACATCACCCTTAAATAACACAGCTATGGGAGTGCTTTGAATTGTCATAAAAACACCAGAAATGTCTCAGACTGGTGCCCAAGCATATTTATTTCATAAGAATTGGGCCATTTGCTTGAGAAAACTCTTGAATTGAACAAGCAATTTATAAAGCAAAACCACCTTTTTTCTTACTGAGTGC
This sequence comes from Promerops cafer, assembly GCA_013398275.1. Classification (NCBI taxonomy): domain Eukaryota; kingdom Metazoa; phylum Chordata; class Aves; order Passeriformes; family Nectariniidae; genus Promerops; species Promerops cafer. The sequence goes on along the minus strand of VZSE01014839.1, from coordinate 1,452,582 downwards.
CTTGTCATTGGAAAGCAATAGAGAGCCCTCACCTTATCACAGAGCTCCCCTTCAGTCACAGCCCTGGGGCTGCTAGATAGCTCATTCCTGTGATACACTTTAACGGGTGTCATTCCTTTTTAATAAGTCCAAACAAAACAGTTAATAAATCCAAAGAGCTTCCTATCGGTATATCTCTAATTCTTGGCTTTCACTTCTTCAGCAGCGCTGATCATCTTCTCGAAACTCATGGCATTCTCATAACTCTCTTGAAATAATGATCTGTGTTTCAGGCTTTGATTCAACACTGACGCGACTTTTCTGCATGTTTGGCTGCGCAGCGTCTGCCGCTGAGTCACATCTGATTTGCACTTGAGATAAACGACATCATCCAGGGTAGCCTCTGACTCTGACAGGAGCACCCACTAATCCACATTGCCAAAAGGCTTTTCTAGCACCATCAGTCTGGAGCATGCCAGCCCGGCTTTGGTCTCCATGGAGATTGTTATGAAATATATTAATCCATCATCTGTTGGTTCCCAAAAGGATCTTTGGGAGTTTAGCACCTCCATGGACCTCACACTCCCTGAGAGAGGCGACAGCTATGGATTTCTCAGCAGGAACAGGGAGGACTCTTTGAGAAGTGGTCACCTTTGCTATGGCTTAGGGGAAATCTCTGTGAGAAGATAGCTCTTCCACATGTATACAAGTGAACATATCTTTCACAGTATTTTTTCCCCTCTTTTTTTTTTTTTGTTGGCAGTCCTTAACACTTTTCTCCTCCCACTTTTTGGTGACATTGCAAAATATCCACACTAAAGTGCATTCTGTTAGCAAAGTAAAATGGCAAAATGGTGTATTTTAGGTGGAAGGGTAAATTATATACTTGCAAGAGCTGGTCAAAATCCAGAACCTGAACAACTGTTCAAGGAAAAGGCAGCTATTTCACACCCACCAAAAATGAGAGCATTGTCAGGTATCAAAATGTGCCAGAATAGAAATAATTTAAAAAAAAAAAACAAAACCAACCCCAAACCAAAAAAAGTCAGTTGAAATTTACCAGTGCAAACCTGAGATTTCCCAGCGAGGCTGCAGTGTCATGCTAGCAGCAGCTGAGGCGTGCAGTAGCTGGATCACAGAGACCCCTGTCATCACCCTTTGCACAGCAAGACCACCACCAACTGTAGAATTGGCCTGACTGGACCTTCCACCACAGGAAACTCCCACCAATGTCCTCTCAGCTCTAAATGCAAGTTTCATTAGAGAGTTTGGTACTGAATTTTGAAACTCACAGCATCTGACACACCTCATGTGATGAATAAGTCCCCCCAACACATTCTGCAAATTATGCAATATAACAGCTGAACTTTACTGTGATTTCACTTTATATTTACAATGTATTTTATTGTGCTAGATCTTATCTAAAAGATGAAAAATTAATAGTTAAAATCCTATTCTCCAGATCAAAGCATCTCTTCATTGTTTGTAATGAAACACTTTGACTCTTACCTAAGTTTTCTGTTTAGACTGTCCAAGAATTCAAGTGTTTCATTATAACAGAAGTGGGAGATGCTTTGATCTAGAGAATAAGGGCTTCAAATATTTGCTTAATAGATATCAAAGCTAATTATTCAAATAAAAATAATAATATAAAAGTTGAGGATAATTAGAATATTGATTAAGTAATAAAAGGGCCTGGGTTGATAAATACCATGCCATATTCTCACACTAATAATATTAATGAAGAGTAACTGCTTATATTATCATAATGTGTATGTGTATGAGTATAATGGATTCTGCCCCATGAGACCATGATTGTGGGCTGAACCTCAAACTATTAGGCAAAACAGAAAAATGCTCCTAAAACCTTACAACATAAGGCAAGAGACAGAAGAGGGGTGCAGAAAATAAATGGTGTCACACACAGGGAAAGAGGATGATAGTGAGCAGCAGGACATGCAGCAGATGAGGAGCTCAGTGCTAGCTGGAAAAAGAGGGGCTGGAGACTTTCACTGTGGGATGGGGAGGAGGATGCAAGGTGGCTGCTTACAGGATGGTCCCCTCAAAAGTGGGAGGAGCTGGGGGTGCAAGTCTGAGCCCCCAGCATGAGGGCAAATGGAGCTGGCATCAGGGTCACCCCAGCCAGCAGTACTTAGCAGCTGTTGATAACAGGAAACATACTGTGACAGAGCATGAAAATGAGGACAAATAGGTAACTTTTGGTGCAATGCTGAAAGAGGAGAGGGAAGAAGGATGGACATAAAAATAGGAGATTGATGGCTTAAGAAAATAGTACTTACAGTGTCATTTTAAGTGGGCACCAAAACACCTATGTTGCATTTGTCAAGGCTGGATAAAAAATGTGTTGCACTAATTGAGACACAGAAGATACTAGACAAGGACTTCAGCCATGGGGATGGACAGAAAAGGCAACACCTTAGTGATGCTAAGGAGGAGCAGTCATTTGGATTATGCCATATCCTGGATGTGAGGACCTGAGAAAGGATCTGAGTCAGAGATGACACACAAATTATGGGCCTGAGTGACAAGCAGGGTGGCGAGGTTGTCCGCTGTGATCAAAGAGGGGACTAGCAGGGAAGACATGAATTGTGGAAGATTAAAAGTTCTGTCTCTTCCATGTTGGGCTTGAGTTGACAGACTGTCGTCTACATGAAATGACAGGGAAACAAGCCCAGAGATGAGGCTGGACTGAGGAGACAGATCGGGAGCACACAGGTAGATCTGCTAGTCAGTTGGGCAAGGACAGTAGCTGATTGTGTGTTTGCAGATGAAATTACCCAGAGATGCAGGAAGGTGCAGAAAGAGAAGGCAAAGAGAACTAGGTTCTGTAAGATCAGCACAGAAAATAATAACGCTAGTGACATAGCATAAAATGACACTGAAACAATAAATACACATGAATAATTTAATTCCAAAAGTGCTTTTTGTTCTTGATTTTATCTAATTTTTTCCAAATAGAATTTTCCAAAGGTTCATTTGAAAAATATTTATTTTTTTGGAAGAAAATGTCACCAAAATTAACATGATTTCATGAATATGTCAATTTTGACCAAAATCTTATTTTGCTGTTGAAAAATGTTTCAACAGCAAAAAACCCCAGAATTCAGAGCCGTTTGTTTTTAGCTCTAAACATAGATCCTACTGCTGTCAAGTAACATCTTTCATTATCTTCTTTATGTCTCAAACCATATTAAAAAGAGTCTAGAGGTTTTGCTGATTCTGTTGTAATCAATCCTGTCACAGCTGTTATTGGATTTATCTCGGGATCTGAACACCAGCATTTTTCATTGTAGTTTTACGTTTGCTTTATGACTGTACAGCGAAACAGTCGAGACTATAAGAAAATCTAAAATATGCTAAAGTGAACAAACATATTCAACGACTATAAAATTATCTATAAAGCTTTCTTGGATCCAAATAAACATCAGTGACTTATTTACTGGACTTTAATGAAATGCAGGTATATCCAGGTATGAATTAATTTTAAAATTATATCCGAGTAAAGCGGGCTCATACTTACCTGGCTTCATTTGGTATAGAAGTTACTTTATTTATCAAAATAATAGCATGCAAGTATGGCAGAGCCAAGTAACACCATGAATGAAAGCAGGCACGATTCTTACACTGTAGAAACACCCACCCAAACCCGAGTGTCACATGCGCCTCAGCCTTTCAGAGCCCTATATAAAACTGCTTGGCTGATGCACAGCACTGCTTATAAATCATGCATACATTTTGTAGGCTTCAGTGCAGTATGGACAATAAAAGGGAATTAAGAAGCTTAATGAGGTGAGATGCTTCTACAAACTGGTATCTGTCTTTCCTTATTTCTCACATTCTTTAGGATATAATTTTCTTTCTTTCTTTCCTATCTTCTGTCATTTCTCTGATGAACAAGTATCCCAGGTTTTCCTACCGAATGATTTGATTAGTTTCAGCATTAGGCATATGCAAAAGATCCATCTTCCCATTTCGGGTAGTGTGTGTGCCCTTTCATAACATTACCAGCCTTCCTGTATGTGACAGGTTTGCATGGGCTATCTCTACTACTGCTGTGCTATTTCCCCCAAGCATATGCAGCTGGTTAAAATTCCCTGACTAAAGCTGCCCTCCCTGCATGCAGGGGACAGAAGCTGATGTGCCTGGCATTGCCTGTGGCTTGCTGCCCCCTCCTTGCCCGTGTGCCATTAGACAGAGTCACATATAATGTCATGTCAGTTGCGTCATTAAAAAAATGACAAAATAAAACTTGAATTACCACTCTCGGATGTGGTTTACTGGAGCATTAATACATTTCTTGGGCTACTGAAGTCATTCAGCCTTTGCAGTCATGGCTCACAATGCACCCCATGTATTATTAATGTCCCAGTAAAGCACACCCTGTTGTGTCTTAATGCTGTGGCATAAGATGCCTGGAAAAGTAAACAGCTATGTAAAGCAGAGAGTGATGACTGCTAGAGAGATGAATGGGGGCACATTACGGCTTCGCTCACCGTGCCTGTGGCTCCGGCAGTCTCAGGGATGCCTCGGTAAGGTTTCACTGTGTAGATTCTACAGAAGGTTTTTTCCTGAGTGTTTCTAAACATCTATTATTTATAAACCACTGCTGCTCTGCATGATACTTCATGGGTAAGTAAGGGGAACATTTCCTGCCCTGAGGAGCTTGCGCTGGCTGCTCTGGGTGCCGTGGCCATGCCTGGGGCCAGGCAGAGGAGCTGGCCGGACAGCTGTCTGTTCGCAGCCCCCGACCCCACTGTGCCCACCTCCCCACACGGCCGTGCCCGCCCCAGCAGGAAGAGCCTAAATAAACGGAGGCAGCAGCATCATTCTGGGCTGCTGGCATTTCCATACTGCTTATGCAGAGTCTACATCTGAGATAAGCTGTACCTCTCTGAAACAAGTGCTCAGATAATCTGTATCCTCACGTAATTCGCTGCTATGCCTGCTGCCGCAGCTGCTGCTACACAATTTTCTCCCTCCAAAAACAGCTGTGGATCCAGCAAATTTCTTCGGTGTTGGAGGACAGAAGCAGCGGGTGGGAGGGAGGGAGCCAGGAGGCAGAGATGAAGGGGACAGCCAAGGCACTGTGCAGAGAATGGGAGGGAAGAGCGGAGAGGAAGAAGGAGCCACTGTGGGGAGTGCACTGTGTGCACTACCTGACACACATACAACCCACATGCTGCCTGAATCAAAGCATCTTTTATAAATAACCCCTGGGAAGAAGGTCTCCACAATGACAGCTGAAAAGATTCGACGCAAAACATACACGGCAAAGGCAAGCCTGCACCTGAATATGATAATTTCCTTTACTTGCTTGATGATGGGTTATAGATGTTCTCAGAATGACTCAGAGAAGCCTTTTGCAGAAGTCTGGAACCTCAGAGTTGGGAATTCATGAGAAACATGGACAACCTCCACCTCTGAGGTTGCAGATTCCCAGAGCAGGAGAAGACCACATCCCCACAGAACCAGCGTAGGACCATGCCCTTGAGAAAAGCAAAGCCACTGAGACAGTGTTAATATTACTTGTGTATTTTTTATACTAGTGATTTTGGCCCAGTTTTTGAGTTAATGTACACTCCTTTCTTCTTCTAAAAAAAGGGCAAAATGTAGGAAAGGAGTTGAAACAGATGACTATAATTTGGGGGTCAGACTGAGAAAGAAACAGCCAGTGTGTACATTCATTACACTTTGTGTATGTCACCAGGGGTTCAATGGGTGAAGCTGGGAAAATAACAAAAACCTGAGTTCTGCGACTGGAAAAAACCCATGGGGTTTTTTTTTCAAATCAGGTCAGTTAGTTGCTGTCATTCAACTCAAGACAAAATTTTGCTTCAAGTTTGGGGTTATTTTAATCCTTTGCATAATCTTTTCCCCTCCTTCAGTTCAGTTTGGAGTTAAGAAATGCATTTCAAAGCAAAGAGTCAACAGGCTTGGGTTCTTTAAATATCAGAGTGAATTGTCTCAATGTTTTCAAAATTTCTTTCAAAATTTCTTTCAAAATTTCACCTGCCACTTTCCAGGTATTTTTCCTTGGCTGAAAATCTGTTGAGTCTCACCCTAACCTATTTTGATTTCCCCGAAATGCTGTTTTCCAGAAAATTTACTGTTCATCACCAAAAAAATTTTCAATCTTCTCCTTCCTCTCCCTTTCCTGTGGGCCATTCAGTTCAGTCCTTCCATGGCCAACTACCCCTGGTGCCCCTAAGGCTCCCCCAGCATTCCAGCACTCCTGGTACTAAAGCCAAGATTTGGAGAGGAGTAAAGCCAGCGATTTTAGATGAAGGGGGTAGGAGCTATGACAGCCTGAAAAGGGAAAGGCCTGGAATACAGAGGGGTTATAAAACAAAAATACAGTAAAGATATGACCTGCTTGGTGCATAAAGTGTATGGGAAGAAGACAGTCCCCACGCTGTGCTGTAAAAAGTGTTGTAAAAGAACTGCTGAACGAATGAAATGATTAAATCAATATATTCTTCTCCTATTTATAAAGCCTTTGCTTCCAGTAGTTTTTGAGTTCAATAATGTATGTGCTGTGAGAAATACAGAAGAGTCAATATTAACAGCCCCCCTCCAGCTGCAGTTACACTTATTTTAAAATAATCTTCACATTTTCATATATGAAGTAGATGTTTAAAATTGATCAGAGTTCAACATATTTATATTAAAACAGATCCTTTTTTATCAAGTGGTTGGAGATTTTCTGATAGTTAGAGCCACGTCCTTTAGCTATCAATATGTTTTGTCCTTTGATGAGTAACTGCCTTCTATGCAGAGTCTGCATGCAAAAAAGACTCTTCAGTCCCTCGATATCCCCGTTTTTAACCACTTGTGAAAGAGAAACAGCTCGCAGGCCTTCTGCATGCTGAGCTCACAGAACAAAGTGGCACAGTTCATCCATGTAAAGGGTGCTGGTCAGCCCTCATCCTGACCCTTTAATGAAATACTGCTTCCAAACAGACAGGCGCAGAATACGTGACATCTGTTAACCTTTGCAGTGTTTGTGTGCTGCTATAGCCTAACCTCTAATTTTTTCAAGTACCAATTTGGCAGGCCCTTACTCCCTCTTAACTCCTCTCCATGCTGCCTGCCCAGGGGCAAGATTTCAGCACTGTCCAGGAAATCCCAGTCTGCTACCACAGACGATGGGCAACCAACCGCCTGCAACTTCCAAGTTGCCAGGACAAGTTGCAAAGATCACTAAACTCTGAGTGACAGGTGATCGATATGCTGAACAATTAGTATCAAATATACAGTAAATGATGCATAATATCATTGGTGAAAAATGTTCTATTTAGGCAGAATGTAGATTGATGTCAGAAAATGCTCTTTAGCGTGTGGAATAATCAAGTCAACTGCTTGATGGATGTACTATATAGTCTATTTACATAGCTTGGATTCAATACACTTACATGATATTTGCATCAGAAACATATCTATAGTCAACCAATGGGAAAGAATACATGATTTTAGCAACATGCTTATACATTAATAATATTACTTGGCAATCTGATGTTTCAAGACCCAGGGTGAATTACTTATTAAAAACCCATATACAGCTATCTGTCTTTATCTTTCTTTCTGTGTGAGCCATAATGGCCTTGATTGTTTTCAAAATTACATTTGGCCAGGATATGACTGTTACATGAAACCTCTTAAACCAATATCATTTCCCTCACTGATAAAATACATTATACTGCTGGGTGCATTGAGCCAAACCATTAACGAAGGAAGCTTAACCTAACCTTTGTGCTTCTGACCAGCCGTTCAAGCAAACTAACATTTCAGAAATTGTTTAAAAAGTGGAATTGACATGATTATAAATTTTTATATTAAGTTCATTCATTTCTTGGAGCTTCTCCTATCACCCTTACTTTTAATGGTTTGAATTTTGCAGGAGACTTAGTTACTTGGGAAGATACAAGGAAACGTGCTCCATTTAACATTGTTTAGAAATGCAGGCACAAGATAAATTAGCTACATAAGGTCAAATTAAGAAAGGTCCATTTTAAAACTTGAATTCAGGATGCATGAGAAGGAGGAAATACATGCATTCAGAACAAACTGAGAAAAAAAAAAGATGCAATGGAAGTCATGAAAAAACCTGAAGTAAAACTCTTCATAATAATTACAGTGCTGTTTTAATAAAGTATCTCAACACATGCCTGGTTCTAAGAGAGGTACAGCTCCCCAGACCTGCAGGCCAAGACAACAGAGCTCATCTGATAGGAAGCAAATGACAATGTCAGTGAGAAACACTACTCTCACAGGCAGCTAATGAAGCCATTTTCTGAAGTTAATTCTCAGCTAGGTCCCAGTGCTTCTTCCTGTCTCCTCAGGTGTCCATCATGAGATCTCCTTGCAACAGACAGAGGAGACTGACCATCATTTTCGTGCTCAACAAGGACCACAGAACAGAAGTAAAGGAAGGGCAAGACTTACCCCTAAATCTGAACAACGCATAGCTCCTGCATGGCACTTTTTCTCTTTGGGTGTCCAGTGGCTTTAGGAGCAAGGTCATGGTCTGTAAGATCTCGGGGTAATGGCTTGTCCACGACAGATACCAGTGGCAGAGATACAAGTGGACTTTCTCAGGACCACTAAGCAGGAGAAGGCAGAACTGGGGATCCTGGAAGAAATGCTGTGCAGTTCATTGTACATGCAAACTGGCAGCCACCACAGAGCAATGCAGTCTCGCCACAGGCATCTCAGCTCACCAGTCTGAACAATTTCCAAAGGAAAACCATTTCAGGGGTTTGCTACTTCTAATTTTTTCTCTTCCCTTGTTTTTCCTGTTAGTCTGCTCCATTGCCATTTTTGCAAACACTGAAAGCACCAAGCATTTTCCTGAAAGGAGTATGTAGGCAGATGTAAGACAAAGCAACACACTGCTAATTGTAGGGCATGAAAGGTACGCAGCAGCTTCTGTGCTTGCCAGGACAGAACTAATTTTTGTCTGTACAGCTGTAGTTTTTATCAGAGCAGATAACCAATTTACAGCAAGTAAAGCACTATTTTCTTACACTCTGCATGGGAATCTCCTATGGCAGGATGGCTCTGCAAGCATTTTGGGAAGAAAAACCAGAGAAATGAGCTGAAGCATAGCAGTGTCATACAAACACATCTTTAACCTGGATGCTCAGTGGGTGCTCAGTACACCATGCTACACCATGGTAGAAGAGGGGATGGTCACATCTCCAGCAGGAGAAACCCTGCACCTAAGGAAGATTTCTTAACCTTTACAGCCACCATTTGTTCTTTTTCATGCTGCATCAGCCATCTTTGAAACGAGCAGAAAGAGGAAGGGGAGAGTGGTCTTCAGAGAGCTGCAGGAGCTGCAGCTCCCTCCCCTGTATCACCCCACAGGCACAGACACTGAGACACAGCTGGGCACTGCGTGGCCATGCCCACTCCCAGCCATCATCCCTGCATGGTGGCATGCTGCCACAGACAGGGACAGGGAGGTGGCAGGAAGCAGCAGCACCCAGGGGACCAGGGGGTCTCCATGCAGCCAGGACATCATGTGTAGCTGCCAGGCAGGCTAGAAACCAGAGGCACTCCCCACACCACATTTCCTTCCATCTTCAGAGGAATTCACCTACTTACAACACATCAGAGCAGCACCTGAGTCCCTCTTTGATCTCTTCCCCTGTCTGGAAATAATGCTTCGCATCTCAAATCTGGCTAACGGCTCCTGCTGAAATGGAGTGACGCTCTTAGTGCTCTAGTTAGTGCTGTCAAGCAATCTGAAATGGAAGCTGGCAGTTGTCCTTCCAAATGGCTATTGCTATGTGTAGCCCAGAAGTGGTAAGCTAAAAAATCTTTTTGTATTTGAACTCCTTCCAATTTCATTCAGCAGGATACTGGCAGGCCACTTTCTGTGTTAATTATTTCTATCCTGATTGCCTGGCCACACAGAGCACTGGATCGACAGTATCACACTTCACCATTTGTTAATTCTTCCAGCTGAATGCAGAAAGAAATTGAAATAAAGAAATTTCACCTAGAGAAAAATCTCCAAAAGTCAGGAAATGGGAGAGAAGGTGCCAGTGAAGTCAGAAGATACATGTATCTCCCAGATCGACACCAATACCTCTGTGATTTTGGAAATCTTTAAGAGCAGAAGAGTGACACAGTATATTACTCATTGGAAAACGCTTAATGGGTCTGATCCTGAAATGAATTACACTGGCTTAAATCTGGAATGTCTCCAACAAAGTCAGAGATTAATCAAGAAGAACTTTTAATGCTTGATTAGGAAAGACTGCCTCTGCATTGCTGGCAGGTACAAATGAGAAGACCTAGGCATAAAATTACCTCATTGCTCCCACAAATCAGTGAGCTAAATGGCTACATCTTGACATTCGCACCAGCAGTAAATTATTGTCAGGCACAAAAATCTTGCAACAATTAACTGTGGGTGCAAATCAGACTAAAAACCAGAGTGCATCTGAATCCTGTTAACACAAATACTACCTTCTAATGCTCTCCATAGTGTCATGTCTTTGGGAGAGCACAATGAATGCAAGAGACAGTGTTGTCTAAAAATACAACCCTGGAAAACTGCTTGGTAGAATTTGCACCAGAGCGTTCCTGTCCTTGGCTTCTCAGTAAGACTACTGCAATATTCCCAGCAAGGGAGAAGGAAATGAATATTTTCAGCCAGGGAAGCTGTCTACAAGAGGAGTTTCTGTTTGTATGGCACTCAAGTGCAGGTTCTGACTGTACCTGCAGACCAAGGCCAGTCTGAAAACTGAATTCACACATGCCACAGGTCTGATGTTTTTACTGACTATCCTACTGGCCATTGAGATAGATATCATGTAAGATAAATTCATTTCTCACACAATCCAATCGTCTGTCCTAAACCGAGCAAAATTATGTAGGGTTTGTGGTGCCTGCCCTGCAAAACAGCAAGCACATAGAAAACTGAGCACCCTGAGCACACAAACCACACACTAAATCCAGCTAGAAAAGAAACTGCTTCAAAAAGTGGAGTCTAATCAGCAGAATTCTGAAAAATAATAAAAAAAAAAAAATTTAAAAAGTGCAACTGGATGCTTTCAAAACAGAAAAATTTACAAATATCCTCAATAAATTTTAAAATTAGCATCGAAAGAGTCTCTATAAGATGACCCAGCCTCCCTCTGAAGCACAAGCTTCTTGTTTTGACAATGTGTGAAACAAAGTGGTGGTGAAAAATTCATTAACCAGTTAGTTAAAGCAAATCCATAGCCCTCAACTTCATTGCTGTTGGGTTAAATAGGATATTTTTTCAAGAACACAACTCAGTGTCTTGAAAGAGACCAGTTTACATACACAATGTCATGAATATGTTCTGGCAGAAGCCTGAGGAGTCTCTTTTGGAAAAACCTAATGGAAGTATGCTGCTGTGCTGTTGCATTAGGGCTGCTGACTTTCCACTCACAGCTATTGAACTGGTGCTGCTGTAGCAAGAGCACTCCAGAAGTTAATTGGGAAAGATAAAGAGCATGGCAAAGCACCAGGAGCACTGCAGCGTGTGCCTTCCTCCCCCCCACACTTACACTGCCAAGAGTGCCCTTTGAACCAGAGTTTCCTGAAGGATGTTGGTGTCACAAAACCAGAAGCTTTCCTTTTTGAGCCTCTTCTCACACCGTAATTCAGTTAAGACTGTTGATAGTAGAATTCTGAGTGGTAATTAATCATGAATTTGTGCGTGGTTGCCAGTAAGGAGGCAAGGAACCCATGCTGCCCCATGCAGCCCCATCTCGCACAGGGCACACAGCACTCCTGTGTCCCCTCTACTCCCAACCCCAGTGGTCTCGGCATGGGAGATGAACAAATACTTGGGTTTAGCTAACAATTTAAAGAAGAAGGCGGCAGGCTGGGCAGCAATGGCACTTACTGTAGTGGCATGAGTTTACTGGTGTCCTGCCACAGGCATCCCCTGCACACTGATGTGTCACCCAGCCTCCCGGTGTGTGCCACCTCCCTGTGACACACAGACAGTGTGTGCCTGTGTTGGCCTGCCTGTGAGATGGAGATAAGCTCATTCATGATACTGTGATGTCCATTTTGGTTCAGGAATTTTGTGGATACTGAGGTTAGAATTTCATCTCTTTTCCCTTCATGGATTTAACTAAATCTCACCCAGGATTTTGAAACATGCCAGGATTAGAGAAAAATCTCTTTAAACATGAGCTTATTTCTGACACCAAAATTTCTCCAGCTGGGATCAGCAATAACAGCATCAGTTTTAAGGTCTGCATCTTTATAGTGGTTGGTGTTACAGGGCATACAATCTGTGCCTGGGAAGCCTGGGCTTTGCCTGAATTTAGCTGAGCTCTGGGTGCTTGTTGTGGTGAAAGCCAGTGCTTAAATCTCCTCAACCTTCAGCCCAGAAGTACAAATTGTGTGAGGAGAAACACCATCAACTAATTAGACTGTAAGCTCCCTTCTTCAGAAAATCTTTTTTATCTCAAAGCTTAGGAGTTTGGATGTAGCATGGTTTGGTTGCTATCACTTAGCAAAGGGAGAGTGTGAGTAAAAAGTGGGTCCTTGTGGAAAACCTGTGTGCACAAACTTAAAAACGCCCTTGAAAAATGTAGCCAGGATGATGGGCTGTCTGTTCAACTTAACTACAGGAAACATGTCTCACCGACCAGATGAAACAAAACCACAGTGAAAACCTCACTCATGGAACAGAAGAACAGTTGCAGCTTTACAGCTGCCAACCACATGTTGGGAGGTGCAGGTTGCACTAATGGTTCACCTGTGCCTGGCAGCAACTGGCCTTATGTCCTGCCTGGCTTCCAGCTGCAGAGTAACCCTGTCCTATCAGGCAAGTACGGGCCAATTGGCACTGAAGGGTTAATTGCCATGTCTTAGGGTGTCCAACAGACCCTGCTATGCCCAGAGGAAACTGCCCTGGGCACTCGAGGCAAGGAGTGCCCAACCAGGTGGGGCCTCTTTCCACAAAAGTGACGCTTTGCAGCCCTTCACTGTCCAGCCTCTCAACACAAAAGCCTTTCTTTCCAATACCTTCCATCCTTGTTCTGTCTCCTCCGGGTCTTGGAGAAAAAAAGCTTTGGCCTGGCAGCTCCACACAGGAGGTCTGTGCTTCAGCCTGGGAGAACGGGAGCAGGTACTGCAGTGCGTACTGAGCCACTGAAGTCTGGTTCAAACATACTTCAAAGCTTGTGGAAGCCAACAGGGGTCTTATGTATCTCTACTGATATTCACATCAATCTGGAGCACTTTGTCCAAGTCCACACAGTGGGATTTCTGCAGAGTTATAAATATTCCCCAACTCTCAGGACTCCCACTCCCCTGCTCTAAGTCCTCTTACCATTCCCTGGTTATATCAGACACTCCTGGATATTGTGTCTTACTTTTCCTCATACTACAATTCACTCCTCCTGTGGTTATGGAAAAAGGAAAAATTCAGAATTTTGCTTGGACACTGACTCACCTTTCCATCAAGCTTATCCTTCTTTCCACATTCACATTGCAAAGTGAACTTTCAGACAGGTGGCTGGAGGAGACAATCTCATCAGAACAGGGCATTGCATCTCTGAAATCTCATAGTCATACTGATACCTTTCCAATGCTCTGTTGTTACCACAGGTTCAGTTCATGTCAGCTTCATACTGTCCCAACTCCACACATGGCCAAGCCAGGTGTCTTTGTTGAAGGGTCCAGGATGTATCCTGTGCCTGGATGTCCCGGAGTCTGTAGCAATGTTCCTACAGTTTTCAGTGAGATGAGGAGAAAACACTGTGTTCTCATTATACCTGGAGCTAAGCATAAACTCCAATAGCTGAAACAAAGAAAAAATACAGAGCAGCCAGTTTTATCCAAATTGTTATAGGCTTTTATGGAATCATAAAGATCAGTAAAATGGTCTTTGTGTAACATACCACAATTCCAAACATAATAAAACTAAAATCAATGAACGCTCTTTAAAATGAGTGAATACACCCACACAGTTCAAATTTCATTGTATTTAGACATGCAGTAGATGTTCTGATACATCAACTTTGATTTTGCCTTCCCCTCCTCCTAGATATTCTTTTTATCAGGTTGCCTGTACAAAACGCATTGAACACAGTGGGGGGGGAGGTGGGAAGTGGTGTTTGGTTTTAAGTATTCATTAAACATCTGTAGCAGTTAATACAAAGGAAGAGTCTTTGAATAAATCTAAAAATTAGGAAATTGTACTTCTGATCTTGACTTCATCCTCATGCATCAATGAACATATTTTAATTTTGTTCATCTTTATTGTGTTTAAACCAAACACTGAAAACAACAACCCTCATCTGCCTGTTATATATCATTTCTAATGACAGGGTACCTTTTGTTCTAAATGCACATGTAAAAAGACTTTCACTTTAATATTCTACTTCTCAGCTTTTCAAGTTAAAATAGTGCTTTACAAGTGATTTCTACTGATAGTGACATACATTTACATTAGAATTCCAACCTGATTCTCTGCCTTTCATAATCTACATATATCTTTTGTTTTGTTTCAGATTCTTTTCTTGCAGGTTATGTAGATTTGACTGCAGTAGATTTTTCCCCCAAAGAATATCCAAAAATACATGTCTGCATAGCATAAAGTTGGAAGAACTGTTTGTCACAGTCTGCTTAACAAAACAAGTTGTTTTTCTGTTTGCAGATTATCCCCGAGAAGGCGTCCAAGTTTTACAAATGCATTCATTATTAGAAATCATTCTGTCAATTTCATAATTTAGGGTCAAAATGGACTAGTTCATTTAGTTTGACTTCTTGTACCATATAAATTACTACATTTCACCCGTGCTCTAAACTCAGAGACTTCATTAGAGTAAAACATTTCAAGTCCTAAGATTAAATTGTGCTTCACTGGTTGAGAACAAGACAGACAAAGCTGCCAGGAATATCTAAGCCCCCTGGAATAGGAAAGAATTATTTAGATGAGATATGCCTGGATCATCCCAGCAGGTGAGGCTTAAGTTTAATGAGCAGTAGGACAGAGACACCTGAAGATCATCTTAGGAAGATGATACTCTGCACCAGAGCACTCACTCACTCTGGTCCCAGGACAATTACAGAAGGATTTGAGTCCCTAATCATGAATGTCTAGTGCCACTTGACACTTCACACGAGGTAGCCTGGTGTGCCTGAAAGCAGGACAGCACTGCACCAGCAGGGACCCACAGCCCCAGGAGTGCCAGGGGAGGGTAAGATACGTGAGGCAGAAACAAGGGGACCCTCTGTCTCACAGCAGAGTCCCACGGATGGGATTGAGTTCTACAAGCAGCCCCAGACCTTTTTCAGTCCGTAGGGCTTTACACTAGGCAGCAGAGGAGCCTAGCAAACTGCTCAGCACCCCCAAATGCAGACACCCATGCTTAGTGAGCTGGCAGACTCCCTGGGCTCTCTTCTCTGATGAACAGCTCTCTGTTGCACAAATCTCACCCTGAAAGGCTCTAGGGCTTTAGAAGGATGTGAGGAAAGAGCCCCGCAAGATCTAGGCAGGGGTGTGTGCACACAAAAACTGCCTTTGACTGAAACCTGACACACAAGTTTTCATTGCACACACAGTCTTAACCCAAGAAGTGGAAATGCAAAGGTAATACTGACACCAATGCTAGCAACCCTTCCAAAGCCCATGACAGGACTCACTCAATCTCCCCCCCAGGCTGGCCACCCCCAGCTTCCCCCCAGCCTGCTTCAGCAAATGCCTTCTGCTGTGTTCCCACCCACACAGTGGGTGTCTTACCTGGGATTCTGCCTGCCACAGGTGGGGAGGTCTTTTCCCCTCACTGTTTCCAGTGGCAAATAGAAATCTGACATTGCCAGCCTCCTCATTATACACCTTCAGCCTCTACCTCAGGCACGTACAATGGGCCTTGGTCATTGGTCCCTGCCTCTTGTAGGCTTTGACATTTCCTCTCCCTTCATGCTCTCAGGGTTTTGCAGGTCTGGCCTGGGAGAGCACAAGAGCATGCCTACTCCTGCTTAAGGAGTCTGTTTTTTCATGGCAAACAGTCAGATTTCACATTGTCTGTGAAAGCCTAGATGTGAAAATAGTGTATTCTTGCACGGCTCTGCTCTCAGAAATGCTAAGCAGGGAGCAGCTCCCCATAGCCCCGCAGCTATACATTTCCATAAAAAACAGGAATCGAGGCCTTACCAAGCACTGGAGTTCTTTAAATCGTAGGTAAAACTAATCTGTATTCCAATTTGAAAAAAGTCTCTGAAAGGACAAAACATGCATGTTGATGGCAGAGAAAAAAAATCGTATGTCTGCTCATTGGGGAAAAAAATCCAAGAATATTTAATGTGTGAAAATAGGACTCCAGTTATGCTGTTAAGAATAATGAAATCTAGGGTGCTAAGTACTGTATGTGTCGCTGTACAAGTTAAGCTGCCTGAGGCAGTTTTAATTTCTCTAGCCAATTTTTCTTAAGTTTTCTCTTAATTTACGCACCAAAGTATTCATCACCTGTAGAGGAGGGGGCTGGATGGAGTAAGTGCAGCCAGAGATGCTCAAGGCAGAGGCAGGCCTGGGGTCCTGGCCACAGGGGAGTGGGGCACTGGGAGCAGGGCTTGCCAGGGAGCCCCGGAACCAGAGCAGAGCCTGGCAGCCACACCCCAGCTCCTCTGAGATCTGCTGGGAGCTGCTCTGTCTCTGGTGTGTGGATTTTACTCATGGGTTTAGCTATTCCCTCCAGCTAAAGAGAAAGGACTGGCCACAGCAGCCCTTAAGGGAGAGGGGTGTGCCCCTTACTGACACACATCAAAACTACATTCCTCATAGTTACTTTCCTTGGCAAGAACAGGCTGAAATTAACTTGTCAAAATTATTAAATTTGAGAGGCAAACATAACCCAAAATCGGATAGCCACAAACAAGTGACATCAGCAGGAGCGTACACTTTGTGGGACTACACCAGACATTTGCATTTTACCGGTGAAATAAACATTTACTTCTGCAAATCACTGTAGTACTTGCTGTAATTTTACTTGCCAGGAGCCACTGAGTTTAAGGCAGAAGTCTGCCTGCAGAGTCAGCAGCACTTACCCTGAGAGGGCTTGGGAGAGGGTCTTCAGTCTCCATGGGTCTCCACCCTGTATCCGTAGCAGGAAAAAATTATTTTAGATTTGCAAAATATTCACTGTTTGTGATCTCCTATGGTGAGCTGTCACTGCCTGGGTGTGACTCAGAACATGGATTAACGTGAAATTGTTGCCAGAGAAACAGAGCTAGATGCTGTGAGACAATCCACAGGTACGCCCCGGGCAGCTCAGGCTGGCAGTGGCATCCTGGCAGATGCTCCATGCTGGTATCAGGGGCTCCCTGGCCAGGGAGTGCACAGGGATCAGTCAGTGTCCATGACTCTGGACAAAGCCATGGCTGCATGAGCTGCTGCACACAGGTAAGGTGCAGAGTGCTGCAAAAGGGCCCTGAGTGCACTCCAGCAGCAGCAGCAATGCTGAGAACCCCCCGAGCCCCTCTGCCACCACTGCCAGCACGTGGGGCTTTCATCCCCTGCAAGTGAGGGACAGCTGTGCACAGCCTGCTCACTTGAACACACATCTCACCTGTCAGCAGCCAACCCTGAAAGCACCTAGTGACCTTTCAGCCAGCTCTCCATATGTAACGGCTACAAGCCAACAAACTATCAGCACAGCGACTGAAAAGTCCTTCATTTTCCCCTTTCCTTCTGTGTTTATGTTTCCCCAAACATGCACTGCAGCCATTTCCACCAAACTGCATTTCAGACATTATTTGGGTTACAGAGCAGTAGCTCTGCTGGCTTGAGTCACTAATCCAACCTCAGGTGTGGAGATTAAGCCAGAGCCCATTTTTATCACACTCTCTAAAGAAAAGGCTGTTTTTTCTGCACTGCAAAACAACGTCAGGGTCTACACTGTGTTCCTGATTTGCAACGTGCGGGCTGCACTGCTGGATGGATCCTTTGGACAGGGTGCTTTCATCCTGTCCTGGGCACAGCACTGGGAGGCAGATCCAACTTCTCGCTCATCCAGAGAGACAAAATGCACGACCAGCAGAGGCAAAAGCTGCTCGCCACCCACGCCTCAGCAGCTCATGCCTGGAATTCTCCTGTGGAAGGGGAAGTTCCTCCCCAGGGGGAAGCCCTGGGGTGAAGGTCCAACCTTGGACCCTGATCATAACACTCCAGGTCACTCCCTATCAGCCCCCAGCTGCTGCCCAATGGAGGGAAATGGCAGCAGGACAAGAGCCTAAAAAGGTGCAAAGCCAGGCCAGAGGACCTTGTGGAAGGTGTCCATTCAGCTCTGGTTTTGTACCAGGGAAATTACTACACTCATTTGCCTCTGAGGACAAAATGCCTGTATCTGTATCCTTCATCTCCAAGCACTACAATTTTTCCAAAAACTGTAGTTGAATTTATCTATCATCTATATTGTATTTGGGCACAAACCAGTGCAGAAGATCAGATTTGCCACTGGCATAGTTGGACTTTCATAGCTTTTTAATTTTTTTTGCAGTTGTATCCAAATGGCAGCAAAGATGGACCTCTTCCACATCCTCATTTTCCAAACACAAAACTCAGAGCGAAATGGATTATGTCTGTTTTTCTCCCTTTCAGTGCAAGATCTCTCCTCTTCTTCCATCAGCAACCAGAAAATATCCTCAGAACTCTGACGGAAAGACAAGACACGTGAGATAGTATATTATTCTGAATGGAGTTTCTGGAGCAACTAAAGTTTTGAGCTCATCTGCTGCTGTCTCTCTAGCTTGATTCAGAATCTAATTTGTCCAAAATTTCAACCGTGATGAACTTTCCCAAAACAGAAGCAGCAAGCTGCTTCCCACCATCACATACTTGGCCTGTATCCCGCCTATCCATATGCAGCAGATGTAAATATAATTTACTGGCACAAGCAGCATTCTGCAAATGGCATCTTTCTAAGTCTTCTTTAGTATCCATGTGAAGAAATAAATGATTTTATTGATGCACTCGGAGGCCCCAATAAGGCTTCATAATGACCTATAAATGGAGGTCTTTCTTAATATGCATCGATCAATAACTCACAAATTACGTCTCGTATCGTTTTGCTGAATTGTTAACAATTCTAACCAAAGTTATAATGATCCCTTACAGACAACATAAGTCTTCTAGGAGCCACATTTTGCTGCCTTCCACATATTGTAGACCTGCACAGATACAGATTTAGTGCAGGCACCAGTTGCATCAGCTAATTTAGGACATGGCCTCTTCTCTGGTGTGCCCAGTCACTGCAAGCGAAGCTTGCAAAGTCTCCTGCCACATTACAAAATGCCTTGGAGAACAGATTGGAGCAAATACAGACAATTCCTTTTTTCCTATCGTGTTGAAATAAAGTGGTTAGTAAGATGGTGCTTTAATCAGGGAGAAAACAACTATAAAGTCAGAATGAAATATTTTCAGTGGTGACAACCTGTCTGGTGGCAATGGGAAATCCTGCGTGTCAGCACATTCATTCTTGGCTTTATCCTTGCTCACTGGATGTGACTCAAAGGAAATGCTGGGCTTCAGTTTCTTCATCAGCAAAATGGGGATAATATTTCCACTTATGCAAGTCACTTTAAGTGGAAAGCACTGCATTCATGCAAGATAGCTTTATCGTGCCAGTACACCACAGAGTTTTTCACTTTCTGCCTGGAACATTTCATAAAAATCCCTCCACATATGGAACAGAACAACTATTACAGACTTCCAAAAATGTGATTTTTAGGGAGCTGACAGTGCCACTTACATTTGTGCACTTTTGTGTTTCAAATACAGTCATGTTTGGCAACGAAATTCACAATCATCTGGCAGTTTTTACAAAAAAAGCTGACCATACTGCTCCAGGTTTTGCCAGCCTTGTCACAATCCCCCTCTGCACCAGCCCTGGCTGCTGCCTGGGCAGCAGGATGTGGCTGGCAGGCTCTTGATCAAACCCCCATCTTCACATGTGGGTTTTGGAGCAGACACATTGTTTAGCACTTTAAATTCCCCTCAGCAGGACTGTGCTGCAGCATCAATTGTCATTCCATCACTCACCTTTAGTGGCTGGAGGAAAATGATGCCCTAGCACCTTGTTGCTTTGCTTCACAGAAGTGGTGAGACCTGGGGCTTCAGGCAAGCTGCAGACACTGCCCTTCACTGGCCCTACAGTCCCCCTGCACACACTTAGCTCCCCATCCTCCACCAGGGGTGGTTTGCTGCTCCTGGCCCAGCACTGAGCTGCCAAGGAGGCACAGCTCTGCTTAGCAACTCGCTGTCCCCTTCCCAGCGCAGGGCTGCATCAATGTCAGGAGACTGAAGTGTGCTTAAATAGTTCAGCTTTGTGCTTTCCCTCCCCTACGAGCTTGGAACAAGACTGTAGACAAGTACCATACATGACATAGCTATCAAAGAAAGAAGAATTATATTTTAATTACTGTATTTATCTCAGAGAACACAGTGATTGGTTTTTCTGATGAAAATAAATGCAACGAAAGACTAACAGACTTTTGGTAGCAGAACCATTAAACCCTTTCTGTAAATATGGTCTAGATATCTGGGGTGCAATTAGGACAGCAGCACTGAGTGCTTCTCTGGGTAAGTGTACAGATGCACTCTAACCTGAATCTAATTCTGCTCAAAGGCCAAGGCAGAGCAATGCTATTTGTGCTGTAATGATTAGGTAGAAATGGGCACCATTATATTTCTAATGACTTTTGGTCAACGAGCACCTTGGACTTTCAGTGCCTGCTACTAAAGACTTGATTGCTTTTAGCAACTCTTTCACAGAAGATACACCATCACAGCAAATGCAGAGCTCATGTGTGAAGAAGTCAGACCCAAACAAAGCAGGGCAATAGGACACATGATATGAGAGCTTTTGTAGCAAACTGCAAAATTCAGACATCACTAGTAGGCATTACTTGTAAAAACAGACCTGAACAAATAATTCAAAATGAATAATTTATTTGATTAATTTTGTTTCTCCTTGCTTGGGGAATATATATAAGCCAATCACACCATCTTGAATTTATTATTCAAATATATGCAGTGACTTTCTTTTCACTATATTTTTTTACTCTATGGATTAATCAGAATATTCGAAATTAAAAATACATAGTTTTTCTGTGATTGGCCAGACATACCACATGACACTACTTTTCTTCTGGGAGCAAGTGAGTATGCCAGCACTTCTGGAGTAATCCTTATGCATGCAAAATTGAAAATTCAGTTTTGACAAATATTTGCATGTGCATCTTTGGAATTCACTTGCTGCCAAGAAAACTGTCAGTAAAATTCAGCACCTCTTAAATTTGTAAAATGTGAGAACTAAAACATGCATTTTAACATTTGCATTTAATTTTTTCTCTCTGTTTCATCTGGAAGTTTTAGAACATTGTGTTTTCCATGAGTGGATGCAGCATTGCATACCAGGACTGAGTTACAGTTTTGAGCCACTCAATATCACTTGACTCAGCCAATGGTCTGTTATCCTAAAAGCCTGTAGTTTTCTAAATGGGCAAATGCTACGTGCATCACATGCAAGGCCTTCAAAAGTTAGAGTGGTTTTGCCTTGATAGATGTGTGCATTATTCCTGTATCAAATAACCCCTCAATTATTGAATGACTCTACTTCTATTGTTAGGAAAAAGCAGATTTGAGAGCAACTCATCAAAAGCCTAAAATATGATGTTAGCATAAAACATAGGTGAAGGGGAAAGTTATTCCATCACAGAAAACTTCCATCTCAGCTTTTAAATGAGTGAAGAGCACCTGCTAAAGGAGCCCTCACCTGTGGGTGAGGTGTCTGTGGGTGGGTCTGGTGTGTCACTTTGTGCAATCCCCCACTTTGAGGGCAGAGCTTCAGTTAGGGATTCCAGAGAACATCTTTTACTACCTCAGCCTTCAGCTCCACGTTTCTGAAAACATGCTCATGTGTACGTTTGCCTGAGAACCTATACAACTATCTACAAGATTTATGTGTTAATATATCCCTTGGTCTAAAACAGCCTCCATATGTTCATATGCAGGGACATGAAAAAAATTTAGGGTCTGTCTAATCTTCAATTACATCTGACCCACTGGTGGCTTGGGATGGGGATGAAACTGAATATATCCTTGATCACGTTTGGCAGAAGTATTTAGGTGGAAACTCTGCCCATAGAGAGATGTTTTTTAAGTCATCCGCAGCAATGAAAAGTAGAGCTTGACATAGCCACTGATGTCCTGCCTCTGCAGACTGCCCCCACTCGAGGCCCCCATGTCCAGTTCTGCTGAGGGGAGCCAGTTCTGGCCAAAGGAGCAGCCAGCATACTTTGGGACACCCTCAAATAGCAACAAACAAAACCCAGCCCAGAGAGCAGGAAGGTTATCTGCTGGCAAAGATAAGCAGGAGGACAGCAGCCAGCTCTTTCAGGCCAGCAAGGACCACAAGTGCAACTGTAAAACTATGGTGTGTAATAGGGTATTAAATCATAGAACACACAGAGCTGATGCTCCAGTTACCACGAAAGATGATTTAAATGGCTTAATTTACACTTCACAGCAAGCCTTTCCTACTACAAATCAATAAATTTGCATAGGTTCTCAAAATAATCAGCAACATGCTTCTGCATATATTTTTTAAATAGGTACAAAATTCCTTAATGAAAGCCAGAATCCCATCATAAACTCAGTTTTTAGTTCACTTGCGAGTTGCATTGATGAGAGAATATGAATATATTAAGGGTCAGAGCTAAGCAGCAGCTTTGCAGCTCATTTCTGCAGCTAGCAGGACTGCAGGTTCCTGTGGATCCAGGTGTCCCTCCTACCACCCCACAGTGGTGCAGGCAGAGCCTCCTGAACACTCCTGGCCTGAGCAGAGGAAGAAATTCAGCTGAGAAATATCCTCTGTGCACACCCCTGTGCAGGGAACAGGCACGTGGAAGGGGGCCAGACAGATGCACAGAGGTCAAGTTCCAATAGAAGTAACCTTTAACCGGAGCCAGACACATTTTTTCCATGGAATTTCTTACTACTTCTTCTCCTCCTTACCTTTGGTCTGGCTGGGATCAGAAGTAGAAGTTCCAAAATGCCACCAGCAAGGCTGTACTGGCAGCACAGGTGTGCACAGCTCCTGAAAAAGCCTGTTCCCATCAAGGCATCAATGTGATACTGCCAGTATAAGGTTAAAAATGTTTGACAGAGGCATCCTGGCACTCAGGGTCTGAGTGTATCAGATGTTGAAGTATCCCTTTACACATCCAGGACAGCTGAAGACAAGGCTTTGCACTTGCACGGCTCTTCTGCTCCCCTCTCATTTTGGTGTCCCCATGTACACAGCCACAGCAAGGTCTGACCCCCTGGGACTTGAGGAACTGGCACAAACTAGAGAGGAAATCTCAGAGCTCTACTGGATCCCAGATAAACGCTGCACTGATGGGTCAGTGGGGCGTGGCCGGGGCGCTGCCAGGGCACGCTGCAGCAGCAGGGCCAGGTTTCAGCACTAGCTGTGTGCAGGCATGGTGAAGCTGGGGTTCTGACTTACCACTCCAGTCTTTCTGTGCCCAGCTGTAAAAAACAAAACCAAACCAAATTAAAACAATACCACCACCAAAAAAACAAAACGAAAAAACCCCAAAACCGAAATCAAAACCAACACAAAAAAACAAACCAAACAAACAAAATCAAGATTAAAAAAGATTGAAAGGGAATATTTCTGTGCTTGTAGCTGTGCAGTGACTAAGGGCTTTGAAGTTAATTTTTAAGCAGATCTTTTTACTCCTCTGCTAAAACAAAAGGCAAGGTTTTTAAACAGAGGAACAAAATTAGGGCAGAGGACGGAAAAAATATGGGTACTCCTGCCAAAAGCAAGAGACGTGTAGGCAGGGGCTTTGATGGTTTCCCTGCTGGAACAGGGGTGGCCTCTTGCTCTTCAGGGCCAGGGGAGCTCAGGGGTTTCCCTGGGCTTGGCATGAGTTAGCCTCTGGTACTGACCAAAATCTGAACACTCGAGCTTGTTTTCTCCTGCTTCCCCAGTGTGTGTCACGTCACCGTGGGTCACCACCAGGCATCTTGGGGGCAGTACAAACAGCACCCAGGTGTAGTTCAAGGCCTCTCCTGGACAGCAAGGACATTCCTTCTGCCCTGAGTCCTGCTCCAGCTCTGTTCAGGGAGCTGAGGAGCTGGAGCAGGACTCAGATGACCATCATCTCTCCCCATTGCCCAGATCAGGACTGTTACCAACCTCAAATCCTGGAGCAGATAGCCCTTGCTGAGCACCACTGCAGCAGCCCTAACTGTCTCTGCTGGGATGGAGCTGCTGCAATTCCCATTAGCCTGTGCCTTATGGGACTTGCCAGAGAGAAGGTTTGTGTGTGATCATGAAGGCACCTCTGAAGAACAGCTCAACCCTTCATCCAACTCCCTGCAGTCCCAACACCCCCACACAGAACCTGAGGGGCACAGTCTCCTCACTCAGACCACTGCTGCTGTCTCTCATGGTTGCAGATAATTGGTGGATATGGAAAAGGGGCCCCCTATGATGGTCACGTTTCCTGGCAAGGTACTAGCCTGCTGTCCCTCATTTCTTTGCACTTCTCATACTTAATTTGTTTTTTATTTGATTGTTTTGTTTTTTTAATTTTTATTACTCATGGCAGAATGTTGGGTTATAGTGTGTCAAACTTGCCAGAACTTCAAGCAGAGAGAATGATAAAAAGTATCTTGAAAATCATATTTGCCCCTTAATAATTTAATTCTGTAGAAAGGGAAATCAAAGCATCACAAATTGATTGCTGTGAAACAAATTACAATTATTTCCACACATCCAAATAAATCTACTAATTTTAGGCATCTGACTCGAGGCATTAGATGGAATATGCAAATGCACATGTTGAAATGATGGCCGTGTCTCTAGAGCTGCTCACTTATTCCTCTGTTCTTACTGGAGGCTCAACAGTTTCAGACTGCTATTGAGACATGCAGTAAATCAGCTACTCTTAAGCATTGCATGTTAGAAGTATTAGAAAGAGTGTCTGTAAAGCACAGCTGACAGTCTTAGGCAACCAGCTTGGGCTTATCCTTTCTAGAAATGCAGAATAATGTCCACTGTCACTTCCCCCAAATCTGCTTCCAATTGGGTCACACTGGTCAAGCTACCCTTAAATGAAGCCCTCTGCCCTGCTCTGCTTTTTGGAAAGGGAGTGCCATGACACGAAATGTCCCCCTTGAATACAAGTTTTCCACATACATTTTACCAAGTGTACTTGTTCAGCTGTCACACGGCTTCACATAAAAGAAGTCATCTGATATTGTTACTGACATACTAGTCTAGTGTGGCTTTTAATATTAGGCTTTTTATAACTCACAGGGATGGCAGAGCAATCTCAGGTAATCAAAATAAATGAAGACAGCCTGAATAATGCATTTGCTAAATCTAAATAACATACAGTGGACACCTTTGAAAGTGTTTTCCAGGAAAATGTGACTCAGGTGCAATATTGATTGAGAAGATAAAGACAGGTGTTTTCAATTCTTATATTATGGATGCAGAGAGGACTTTGATAATGTAACAATCATCTTTTGTTACTTTGCTGCAGTCCAATACAGCTAGAATCAATTTTTCATTGTACTCATTTACTGGAAAAAGGGATAATGGCAAGGACAACACAGCTTTAATAGAAAGAATAAGTCATGATTTAATTCAGATGTTGTACTACAGCTACAAGTTGAAAGATATATTTATATATACCAAAACATACAAAGGAGCCTGCATGCTTTTGAATAGAAGTCATGGCTCTGCGTTTCTATTTATTGGTAGTTAGGTGGAATGATGCAGCATTATTATCCTGACAGCAATAAGAAGCAAGAACCTTTTAAAGTGCAAAAAGATAGCTGTAGGATTATGAGCAATCTTTTAAGAAAAGCAAAATAAAGGGCAATAGCAAAAGGGCACGTTTAGGTCTTCATTAATATTTGTATTTAAGTAAAAATGACAAGCAGAAAAACCCAAAGAAGGGCTAAGTTCACAATCGATGTAATGCTTTTCTGCACAACTGAGATATTTCTCAAAGATCTCAGGTATTTTTGATAAATTTCGTTCCTATGGAAAGTACTCAGACTGATGATAAAATAATGGTTTCTTTTTTTTTTTTCCCTAGCAAAATAGATTGCTTCATGACTTCTTGAATGAAACACAAATCTAAGAGTGATAGTGTTTGGGGCTGGATTAGTCTCCTGGGGTTGCAGGCAGTGTATGAAATTTCATAGCTTTTCCAAGGAGTTCAATAGTGCTCTTCTCTGCAGCGAGACACTGCTGAATGACCCCTGAAAAAACACCCCACAGAATATGCTTCAAAACGACCACCAAAAGCTGCCAGGAGTTAATTGACCCTGGTATAGCCCAGAAATATTCTGCATGGCATATTTCTGAGCAGCACTCATTACACCAGCTTAAATCTGAATTTCAGCAGACTTTGGAGGAAATCAGGAATCAGGATCCCAAGTCAAGCTTTAGAGTTGCTTTCTACCTCTCTTACAGGCCTGCCCTTGAAATTCAGACTCTCCTCTTAATGAGCATCTTCTACAGAAAAGCAGACAAAAGGAACAAAATCCTTCCCTGGAATCTCAGGCTTTTCTTTAAAAAGTGTCTGGTCTAGTCCTAACTCATTGTAAGCTGAGCCCACATTCCTCTCTGAGGAGCAAAGAGAAAAACTGAGCGGTAAAACAAAAAAAAAAAAAAAAATCTGAGAAAAAATTAACTCCTTTTCCAGCAGCAGCAACTTCTCACAAGCATTTCCCAGTCTCCTCTTAAGCTGATGGATCAGACTCAGCTGCATCTCAGCTGAAGTGGCTCAGGAAGACATTTCCAGCCTCCAGAGGACATCTGGGATTTACACCAGTGACCCTGCAAAGATTTTACACAGCCTCTGAGATGCTGGGAAGCCTTGGGTAAGTCCTTTTTCTCCCTGCCAAACGAGGCACTTGCTGGGTTATTAGCAGGTGAGGTGCAGGGAGGTGCAGGGCTCTGGTCACTGGAAGAGCAGGGCATTTCTGTAGGATGCAGCAATCAGAAATGCTCTGTGAAGCGTAAAAGGTGCAACAGGAGAGCTTGGGAGAGCCACAGATGTCCTGCCAAGCAGAAGCAGAGACACCCCACCTCAGCACAGCTTGATACTAGGGGTCACTAGGGGCCCTCCACTGCAAACGTCTGGGATCTCAAACTTATTGAGGGTGGCCTTAGACCAGAGTGAGTTTGCCCTAAAACTGCTAAGATTTATGAGCAATCTTAAAGAAAACATGATTTTCTTTACACTGTCATTTCTCAGCCAGTAAGCTGAGAATTCAGACTTTCCTCCCCAAGTCACAGGACAGGGGCTGTGTGAAACCCTGACCTCTTGGACTCACCTGCACCCAGCTAGTCTGACCATGCAAGGAAACTAGAATGGCAAGATCCTGAGAAGACGATGGAAGCTTTGAGCTGAGCACTGCAGGCTGCAGCTCTGCTGACTCCAGAGGGAGCTCAGGATAATGGCATGAGCCTTGTCCTCCTAGCCTTTGCCCATGCTGCCATGGAAGGAGAAGCTATTTAATTAGTTTTTTTTCTGAGAAGGGATCGGTATGTCAACAGTCCTATACAAGATGGCAAAAATGCAGTCTCAGTGCCTACCCCTGAACCCACCAGGGCTTTCAGTTCTGTTCCTATAGCAATCCACACTGCTAGACAATGAAGACTGGTGGTTACCACCTTTTCCTTAGTCACTCTTCACATACCCTATTCAAGGCCCTGAGGCATTTGAAAGAATGAGCTCACTGCCCATCCAGGAGCTACAGTAACATCTGACAATGGTGAATGACTTTTTATATATGTGATATAATCCTTTTAAGGGAAAAGAAATACCCACTCTTCATCTTCATCAGAAAGGAAATTCCAGCATTCTCCATTTCTCCATCTTTGCAGATAATGCTGCCCTTTTGGGTTAATTTTTATGTCCTCATCACTCTTTTCCCTCTTCCTTTTTCAATTCTGTCTCCATTTTCTTTCTTCTTGTTAAAGGCTTCTTAATACTCATGGCCTACTTATTTTAGATTTAGATGATCCAGGCAGGAATTCCCTGTAAAACCAGATCTTTCTTCTTGGGGAGGAGTGGGAATCCAGGTTAGTACTCACCAAATGACACAAACTCAAGTTACATTTTTCTCTTGGTCGTGTAGCAGTATAGAAGAAACATTGAATCAGCTCCAATCTAGCAACCACCTGAGTATGGCAAAAGCCATGCACTTCCAAACGCCACTCTGAGTTCCAAATGACTCTTTATGTCCTACACAACTAGAGACAATTTTAAGAAGAAACTAAACTCTGCAATAGGAAGATGGGGTAAAATCCTTAACGCCAGCTTTTCACACCCTGGTTCTGGGCCACTGTGAATGCAGTCGGGTCTGAAGCATGTTAGCAGGCACACTTCCGGGCTCGAAAGGATCCAGGACTGAAACACCTATACATGTAAGGAAGCCAATTTCCTGGCAAGAAAATAAAACTGATACAAAGCACACAAAGGACCCCAATATCAGCGACAATGTCACCAGCAGTGCAATACATTAAAGAAGATCATTGCAACAAATCAAGTTCCTAAGCGTGACTTTCCTTTTCACGTAGAGAATGGACTGATTCGTTCCCCAAACAATGGAAAACTTTGTGGAGGCTCTGGAACAGATTGCTCTTTTTGGCTCCATTACTCACAGATCAGCTTGCCACATTCAGCAACAAAGGCCTAAAGAGCTAAAACTCATCTTATTTGTTGTCCACAATTTATGAAAAAAAAATCTAGCTCATAGGAAATGAGGTGCTTCAAGAATTTGCTGAAGTGAAAGCAATTCACTGTCAGCATGGAGTCAGCTTCAATATGACTCATCTGATCTGTGCACTACTATGTTATGCTACATTGATCCATCTAGGAATAATTGTGAAGACTTTACTGAATTTTTTACCACTAGGAAAAAAGCACTGAACCTGTGCTGCCTGACTGTGCTTTGACTTGAGTCACAGATGGCAGTAGGACACTGCCATTGCATTTTGTGGGCACGGGCAGGGCTGTTCTACACATCACCGTCACTTCAGTGACACTGAACAGTAGTACTGTGTCCTGAGAGGAAAGCAAGATTTCTGCACACATAGCATTTCCTTCCATCCATGTCATACCCATTTTTGATAATTTTTTGTCTGCCACCACCTGGCACTGGTAAAGCATCATCTAAGCATGTAAAAGCAAAGGAAACATATTGCATGTAACCCATTCAGAACTGTCAGCATCTAACACTAACGCTTTCTGACTAACAGCTTTAGGGATGCTTCAAAAGGTCAGCAAATGGCTCAGAGCTGCCTGAAACCCCAAGAGAAATATCTCCAAAGCCTAGCATACACACATCCCACCGGGATCCACATTTGACTCCCTCCCACCATGGAACCTAGAGCCACGTAGTGTGAACATGGCAGCCGGTGCTCTGCAAGGAGAGCCCACATCAGCTGTTCTGTGCAGATACTCCCACACCAAAAGGGATTTGTTTTCACAACACCATTCAGAGATTTCAGGCTCCCAAAGACCAACCCAGTCTGCATATTGTTTCAATAGCACTGGAGAGACTAAAGGAAGATCACCCATAAGACATTGCCAATTGCCCTCTCCCCAAATGATTTTAGTGAAATTTTGTGCCTAGGAAAAGCTGTACGTATAAAGAGATCATTCTTCAACCTGCTTAGGAAAAAGGCATAGAAAAATGGGATGTTCACTTTGATTAGAAGAATAAGTCTTTCAGAGACAAGTTCTGAGGCTCTTAGCATAATCTTAGCAAAAATTCCATGGTAATCCATGTTTTTATTCAGAAGAACATTTTCATTGTTAATATATCAGATTTTGCTTTTATGTGACTTATGCTCAGTGATTATAACACAGACAGTGTTTGCATATGAAAGAGTAAGAAAGGAGTGAGGGCTATAGTCTACAGAGAAAGACATGAGGATGGATGAATGTTTGCCTTGGTAAATAGTATTAGAAGTAATTATTTTTGAAAGTATTCAGGTGCATCTCATTTTGTTTCTGTGTAACTAAAAAGGAAGCAACTGATTTGCAACCTGGGATTTGAAAAAGCTGATAAAAAGCCAAAGAATAATTTTTGATGAAGTACTTGTTCAACAGCTGCAACATCATCCAGTACCTATTGGACAAGTGCCAGGCTACCTGCTCAATGTCTGGAGATTGATAACCGTTCAGAATTTGATGAATGACAGATTGAGAAAATAGACAAACAGGCCTAGGGATGATATTCTTAAAATAAAAAAAGTGCAAGTTCTCAGTTAATTAAGACTGTGATCATCAGTCTGCTGCATTACTTATTTGTTATTTTAAGGTTTCTCTGCAAAAAATAAGGTTTTGAAGGCATCCTGGCAAGTGCCCACTGATAGCTTTCTTGAAAAGAATTTGAATCCAAAGGACTAAAGTCTCAGCACCTCTCAAATTTTTCTCCTGGAGAGCACCAGCACTATTTCATCAAACAAGCTGCTTGAATTTGCCAGTATTAACTCATTCTTTGCTTCCCTAATCTTTTTGTTTTCAGTACTGTCAAATAACATAGATGCAGAGAGAGATGTAGGATTCTAAAAGCCAGTTTCCTCTGTTACAGCAAGTGTTATCCCTGGGGTCAAGGATTGTCTGAATCAATAACACACCAATCTCAGTAGCCCCATTTAAATGGTGAGTCAGTTCACATAATCCAACCACATGTCAGATGAAAAAGAATGGTTTAGCAAACACTTTGCAGTCATCTGGTTTTTAGAACTTAGTAGTAAATTATTGGATATCAGTCTACTGTTGCAACTATATATCTTTACACAATAGCAATTTTTCTTAGAGTTTTCTACTGCTCAGCTGCTTATTCAGTATTTTTATATACCCTATATTTATTTTCAAATACCATTTTAAATTCTCACTGGAATTTTTCCATCTACAGAAGTTTTAAGGGACTAAGACAGTTCACAAGAGCATTTCTCAGGCAAGGAAAGCTGAAACAAAGAGTTTTGCTGTCCCACTAATTCAGAGCACACAATGACACCTCTGGACCAGTTCTAATTTACAAACAGCCTTTTCCTCCCAAGACAACTGCATTCAACAGGGCTGTCCTAGACATGCATGCTTCTGTTGGGAGTTTTAATACATAGACTGGTTAAATTAAACAGAATTAATATATTAACTATGTTCTATCAATTAATAAAGTAACCTTACTGTGTAATTACACCTCCTCAACACCAAGAGCAGCTGGATAAGACTGGCCACAGGGGCACAAGGAGGAGTTGGGGCCCCAGCAGCACTCCATGGAAGAATACCTGGGAACTTTCAGAAGGGGACCTTGCACTGGAGAGGTCCCCCCCAAAACACCCTGCCCTCTAGCAGGGAAAAAGGGGCCAAAAGCACCCAGGCACCCCCACCAGGCACAAACCTGAATGTCCAAGCTCCCTGCCCCTGCACCAGCTCTTGGACATGGCCACACTTACATACTCCCACAGACAGTCACTTAAAGAAGCTTTATTGCTGCTCAAGTGAGGGGTATGTTAAATTATGTCAGCAGGTAGGGAAGGAAACGCAAACAGATATTTGACAGATAAACCTTTTTTCTAGAGAAAAGGCCAAACTCTCCCTAGTGTGCTAGGAGTCTTCTGTACAAAACAAACAAATAAAATCACAAAAATGTCTAAAGCAGAACAAAAACAAATCCCTGATATCATGAAAGAGCCATTATCTAAAGCTACTTGTATAACTTCCTCTTTCATGTTTTCTTTGGGATTACACAAAAAAGATTGCCAATACTTCATTTAGATATTTGTTGACTACACAAATCCAGAAAAGCAGCTGGTGAACAGAATGACAATAACAAACACTTTTTTCAGAACATTCTATGTGTGGTATGGTTTTTAAGATTTGCTCAGTGATCACTCTGAGAAATACATGTGAATTTGATTAACATTACCAATGCTCTAGGACAGAAAACCTTACACTTGTGCCAGAGCAACTCTGAATCAATATTCTTGGCCAACACACACACATTTCAGATTTTGCCTTGAGCAGCCAGTGTGATGTACCTGCATTGCTGCAAACAGGAAAACAAGTCCAGGGGAGAGCAGCACCAGCACCCATGCTCGGGGCTGGGAGCGTTTGCTGCTTCTCAAAAAGTGCATTGTAACACACACCACAGACACTGGACATCTGCAGAAGTGCTGCTTTTCACAGGGACTGTCTTAGCAGTGTCATGGGAAAGAGCAAGCCAAATTAATACTGTGCTTTTTTCTAAGTAGCTGATTTTACAGGGACATGAAACGTCACGGGAAGCAGTCAATGCCTAAGTTACTGCTTCCCTGCTGAAACTTGCCAGCAATGGAACATATTGTGGCACCCTGTCTCAAGCAGAGGGACACCAAAAATGACATTAAACACAGTGCTGGGTCTGATGAATACTAGGTGAAGCATAGCACAAACATCAAACCATGAGATTTTTCAAACTTGCACAGGAGAGACAAAATTTGCTAGGAATGTTGTGCCTTTAGAGTGGCTATCTGTGAGTGTGTGTTGCACTTGCACTCCAGGTAGGTCACTGCTGCCCTGATTTCCTGCTCATTTTCAGCATCTGTAAATCCTAGAGATTAGAAGCTGCCTGGTAAAGCTATGCTCTTACCTCTCAATTGGCTGCTGTGGAAACAGCAATTACAAGTTAAATTTCACCATGCTTAAAAATAATCCTCTTTTTCCCTCTGATCTAAGGTTACCAGTCTTAAAAGAAGGCAGCAGACAATTAGAAATGAAGGAAAGCAAAGCTTCAGGCTGGGACTTACATACACACTGCACTCCTCCTGCCCAGGTGTTGCTTCTTGGCATCAATAGCAACTTTGCTGGTGACAAGGGTGGATTCACAGCTGAGCCTCAAAAGTTTTCCATAACTCCCATCTGGATCTGGACCTCCCTAATGGCCAGAAACTCTCAACAATGCAGTGAATTTCTAGGAAAAAAAAAATTAAAAATTAATGTCTCCACTGTGCTCCTGCCATGGCAGCCAGAAGAGCAGAGCCACTTGAAGGAAGTGCAGCTTGCCCAAGGGACCAAAGAGCTGAACTGCTCCAAAGCAAAGCAGGCCTCAGACAGTTCTGCATGTCACACTAAGGGATGGTCTGTTGCATCATCTTTGGGTTTGGTTTTCAAGTTAATCTAATTTAAAAAACCAAACCAATTCTCTCCCTTCTCCCAGTTACAGGCAGCAAAAGCGAAGGGCACAAAGGAGATCACTGCTTTGGTCTCTGGTGTTAGCAGGCTGAGGAGGCTCAGCTATGGGTTGAGATCCTGCAATTCTCTTCTGTTCTTCCAGACATTTTTCTTTCCTAAAACACAAAAACCCCTCAACTTGTAAATAGCTTAAAAATATATATATTTTTTTTAAACTGTAATTTATACTTGCATTTTGGTAAATGCATGTATGCCCATCCCTTTGTTAATAATATTTTATATTTTACCATTTAAAGTTTTTGAAAATGAAATAGTAATTACTTTTTTTAGAAATATTTCTGTATGGAGCAGTCTGATGAAATACAGGGCTTCAGGCAGATATTCTGCATTCGTCATGAAGAAATTTGAAGACAGGGAGAATTTCATATATTTGGAATCAGATCACTGAAGGTGACTCTTGTTAGGAGTTTTTAGACGGAACTTCCTATTGCTGCTTTGTTTTCAGTCTGCATCTTTAAAAGAGCACTTTAAAAAAAAATGTGCATTACAGTTATACCTTACTAATTTTTAAGGAAGAGAACACAGGTGCTCTTTGGACTGGTCCCAGAGAACAAAAAAAAATTGAGAACAAAAACCCAACAATCACTTCAGCCCTTGAGAAGTATGAGTGGTGGTAAGATTGCCATCTTATATTTAAAATAACAAATTACAAATCCTGATCTTTAACAGCCTGGCAGCCAAACTAAGAACTAATATCATCGGTGGGAATCCAAGCAGAAAGAGTAAGTGCTTAGACTAAGGTACCAAAAGCAGAATGAGGAATGAAGCCTTATGATTTTATGTTGGGTGCTAGATTGCAAGTCAGGTATTTGGAATGATATTTTCTTTTTCCCTCTCAAAATTTAACTTTAAAACAAAAATATAAAGTTGTCTCAGTTCTTAAAATTTCACTCCTTAACTAGATTGTTTCATTTGCAGATTTACCCTGTAAAAGACAAAATGGCATTAAAAATTATCACCAATTCCACATGGTATAAATTATTGAACAAAATCTCCCTGCTTTATCAATAACAAGAACCAGTTTGAAGAACAGTATAGGAAGTGTATAAAATTCTCTTTTTACAGATTGTGTGGTACCACGACGTCCTGTTGCTTTCAGAAGCTACCATCATCTTTTAATCTCCACATCACTGAGAAAGACATAATCTGATGTTTGCTTACTTGTGCATCCTGGTTTGTTGACTCTTCTCTAGCTAGACAAAACCAAGGATGAGCACATTTCACATGTGAGTTTCATGCTCTGCAAGAAATGAAAGGTCAAAGGGTAGCAGGCAAAAGCTATTTGCCATTCAGTTCTAATTTCCCTCATAAATTATTAAACAATCCCTTATGCATTTCCATCTTTGATAGTCTTGTGGTATAAAGTGTAAGTCAATGGATAAGCTAATTGCAATAAGCAGAAGTGGTATTTAATGCACTGGACACTTTCAACAGCAAAGTAGTTGTAATTAGTGTTTCTAACTGATGTGACAGCAGTTTACAGAGCACCAAAATAGTTCCTCATTTGTCAAGTGGGTCCGAAGCTTATGGCAGCTTTCTGATCATCTCCCTTGCCGCAGGACCTGAAAGCACCTTCAAAAAGCTTTCTCTCATTGATCTTTAGTCAGATGCTGACTGAAAGGCACACTGCTTTGCCAGAAAGAAGATAGATAGATGGATGCTGTACCAGCATGAAAATGTCACTTAATGAAAACGGGTACCTGCTCCTAGCCCCTCTGGATGCATGTATATGCACACATGAACATACACCAGCCCAAACCCAGAGGGGCAGTGCAAAGGGCCATTTCTATCAAGTTAAGCATTTGATGGGTGTGTAAAGTACTGTCTGCAGAAACTTACCACATCAGATCATATAAGGCATATCCTCATATATGGACAAATGACATTGCACTGTCTATGACTGAAATGCAGAGATTTTAAAAATTTCATTAAGCAAGCTCTCCCCTCTAGATTTTTCAATATTAGGCATGCAGTGCCTCAAGCGAACTACATCATTAATTTCAAAATATCACAGTTTACTTTCCTGGTCTATGATTTCTTCTACTGTATCAATAGTTCAGCTATCATGCTGTTCTCTGAGGGCTGAGGGAGTAAATGATGGCATGTCAGGTAAAGAGCAAGTATTTGCTGAATACAGTGTCAAGAAAGTTCAGAACAGTCTTCTCTTTGTTGCACTTGTTTTATAGCCATCATTAAATTAAATATTGTGGTTAGTTATGGGATAAACTATGGCATTTTCCTACATAGCTCAGACAACATTTAAAAGGGCCCATAAAAACATTTATGAGACTTGAAAAATAGTTTTTAAATTCACTGCCAAGCAGGTTTGTCAAAAGCCACTCTTTATTGAAACACGTGCACTACGTAGCAGGAGCTGTGCTGATCTGTTACAAGCAGCATTATTTGATGGTCCCATGTGTGTACCACAACCTCACTTGGATGCTGGAGATGCAGCACTCCCTGTGATGCGTGTTCCAAACATCTCCCAGTTTCTCAAAATGAGAAGAGGATGCACAAAGAACTGTAACAAAACAGCTGAGTGGTATGCACATCCAGGCTGCCCATCTCTGCAGGGCCTGCACCACTGGCTTCTGACCAGGTACCTTGGCTTCTGGGGTTGTTCTGGCCATCAAACCTCAGGTGCATCCTTGCCCTGCTGTGTTCTGCCAGAAGCCCTTCTTTGCTAGGTCTCTTGGGAACAGTGCTGCAAAACCAGCAGATATTTCAGGAGTGCTAAGCAGAACCTCCACCTGTCCATTAAGGGAGATTTAGAACTACCTTTGGCTCCGTGCCTTATTGAGGGATAGCTTGTTCCACTATACAGCCTATGTACTTCCTTAAAATAAAAACTAAATTGAAAATGTATTATTTGCACCACATAGGAGTTAAACCAGTAAGAAAGGATTACTAATGGAAAAAAGATTTTGTGGTTATTCTTTTGCTTGAGAAAGGAGACCTTTACTACAAATTTCATATCCAGATAGAATCCTGAAAGGGCAACTACTCCTTCCAGAGACACAAGACAGTATCTAGAAATGGAGAATGAAAGAAACAAAAAACCCCCCTGCATTTTGTTTCAGCACGCCCAGTAATTTTAATTCAGCATTTTTTCAGTCCCAAAGGCATGGTGGAATAAGGAACTATTTGGCTGATGTCAACACGCCTTTCTCTCCCAAGGCTTATACCCAGCCTGAAAAAAACCCTAACAAAAAACCCCAAACAAAATCCATTGCTACTATGAAGGGCTTTGAAGCAAGCATGATAGATACACAAGGATGATCAGCTGAGAATTAGGCCCACTGTTCTAGGAGGTGATCATTCTCTCCCTCTAAAGTCTCTCTCTGTAGATATTCTATAGTTTTGAAATACTCAGCTCGACCAGCTGAAGAACAGTGTCATTTCAAGTCAATCATGGAGGCTGCTAGTCATAAATGTCTCCTCTTGCAGGAGACCACAGCTCATAAAAATGTGTGGAAGGCAATATCACTTAGTGCAGCACAGGCAATTAGGAATACGGAAGGGACTGGGTCAGAACACAAGTCAGAAATAATAGAGAGTATGCACTAATTGGAGAAGCTTTATATTTTATTAGTGCTTCTACGTCAAATTAGTCAAATGTCTTAGGCACTTAACGAGTGGGTGAGCTATGAGTGCTGTGTGCCTGCCCAGCACAAAGCCATGTGCACAGCCTCCCATCTCACTCCCTGCATTTCCTTTTCTCTGCTTTCTGGCCTCAGGACTCTGCCTCTTGTGCAGTGCCTGTCTGCATCAGCCTGGTCACCTTTCAAAGCAGATGACCTGGTTCACAAATGCAAAACAGTATTTGACTCCTTGAGCCAAATCTTAGGTACTGAACCCCTCTGGCTTTACAGTCTGGCTTCGCTGCAGTGCAAGGGAGGCAGTGCATCCTTAAATCCATAGTGCTGCAAAATCTGCCTGTCCTCTGAATGCTCTATGAGAAGAGACAAAATCAGTGAAATACTTCAATGAATGACAACCCAATACCCAAACTACAAGGCAAAAACCTGGTCTGAGCCAAGTGAGCACGGAAACACCTAAACCACAGCACAGGTTCCTGAGAGAGGCACAAGAGCTAGAGGTGCAGTCTGTGGTTTACCAATACAGAATTTGCATTTGCACTGGTTTGCTCTAATTTAAGGCATTTTCACGCTGGCTTTCAGGTTAGGCAGAGGTTTATCAGTGCCTCTTCTTCCCTTTGAAATTCTCATACCAATTTTCTAAAAATGATCTAGAGTACTATGCGGCTTTGTTTAGATTGAAAAACATTGCTGGAAAACTTGCTTTTGCATGGAAGTGCACTCTCTGCTGCTCCTGCTTTGAAAGGCAGATAGATTATGGGTAATGAAACAGGAGAGCCTGTTTCAGTTTCCACTGCTCTGGCTCATCATTTCCCAAAAGGCTTTGCATCACACAGGACAGAAGGAGCCAAAGCATCATCATTTTACTGTGGTTTACAATACTGTCTTGGGGTCACTCATAAAAGCACTGCTACATAACTTTTGTCTCACATGCTTTGTAAACTGTTACTCTGTTTAGGTCTCTGACCTCTCTTCCAAGTCCCTGTCTTAATTATCGCTCTTGTATGTTCATTTCTGTTATTTGATCCACTTATTGACTTTTTTCTCTGATGCCATTTTGTGTTGCCCTAGCAAGCCTTCCTATCCTTTTATCAACTAATGTCCTATACTTTCACACTAATTTTTTACTAAACAATAGCTCTCCAGTTTCTTTTGTAGGTCTAGATCTGTTATGAAT
The DNA here is from genome assembly GCA_013398275.1 of Promerops cafer. Taxonomy (NCBI): domain Eukaryota; kingdom Metazoa; phylum Chordata; class Aves; order Passeriformes; family Nectariniidae; genus Promerops; species Promerops cafer. The sequence goes on along the minus strand of VZSE01014839.1, from coordinate 1,414,521 downwards.
ATTAATAGCTTCTTGCAAGCTCTATTTGTAGGAGAGTGCTGGTCTTTGATCTGTGGCTTTTTCTTGAATACACTAGCATCTCTGCAATTGGGTTTTGGGTCCCTTTTATGTTTTCCTACCAGATTCCTTTCTTCGTTTCCATCTTTTGCTTTTATCGCAGAGTTGGAAGCTGTGGAAGACCTTTAAGCATTTTTCTTTATTAAGTGAGCCCTCTCATACTGGCACAGTCTTTGGCGATTTCAGCCCTCATTGTGGACTATTTCTGTACATTCCCTAAAGGCATCAAGCCATTCAGGTGGGAGCATGTAATTTGTTTTGTACTGTAGAATTCCTGCCATGCCTATATGTATTTAGACCACAGGCAAACCAATAAAGTTGTCATAGAAACAAAGCATTTCATGAATAAATCAATTCATAACAAACTTGTAAACTTTGAAGAATCCACTGCGCGTTAACACCACATCTATTATATGGAAACACTAATCATGTTTGTAACGAATAACATACATATTCTACACATGTACATTTGTTTAGTCCTGTTGGGCATCTTACAAATGGTAAGTCTTTCCTGTATGTTGTGCATGTCTCCACAGCAAGACAAGAGAGAATTGGATGCTTGCACGATAATGTATCAGCAGGAATTTTTCTAGTTCTTTTTTGATGTGTGAGGCAGAGGTTCAGTAAACTCTGAATGCCTTTTTTACATGCCAGTGAAGATTGAAAGTATCAGTGCAGTAATTCTTTTTCTAGTCACAGACAACTTAATAAGACTTCATCCACTCTTCATATAATTACAAAAAAGCCCAGACAATGAGAGCCTGATAAAAGCAGCAGATAATATTGCTGAGAGCTGATAATACAAGCGTAAATTCACAGGCTGAGAAAATCCTACCTTCTTTTACTCCAGTTTGGTCTCACTGAAATACAGGCATCTGTGGTGGAAATGCTGCTAGAATGGATCATAATACAGCATCAAACCTTCTCTTTGCACATCATGCTTTTACTAGCACCTAGGTGAAATAAGTGCAAAATACTGACTGACAGAGCACTCTGTTTGCCTCCGTGGGAATGGCCAGGCCAAACAGGATAGAGATTTTTTGGAGTCTCAGTCTAACAGTCCCCTGATTTCAAACAAATTGTCACGCAGCGAGGGAGTACTTGCTGTGAGTTGCACATGTGTTTAAACTCTCAGCTACCAATGCAAAGCCAATGGAAAGATTTTCAAGTACGCCTATGAGAAACATGCCCACGAACAAGGTGAAGGGAAAGGAGCACATGACGCAGGGGAATAAAAGAAATAACACATTATTAAAGAAAAATGGTCAGCATTCAAATTCAGAGGCTGGGTGTCTTCCCAGTGATAGCTACACATGATTAAAACATGGTCCATACAAGGACAGCCTTAGGGGCCCCATCCACAGGGGCTCCCAAAGGCCAGAGCAGGTCCCTCCCCAGCACCAGACTTTATTTTCAGTCTCTGCAAAGGAAGGGCCAAGCAGAGGTTTCTGTTACAGTGAAACACCTTGCTGCCTTCTCCATGCAATAGCACCTGTGGAAAAAGATACAGATAATAGTCTTAAGTATCTAACATGTGCCTGACTAACAAACGGGTAGCAAGATGGCACATGAATCTGCCAGACCGAAGGTGGAGTCTCATTCTACTGATCTCAGTAATTAAGCAGTAGGATATTAGTTTAATATTGTCCTATAATCCATTCATATTATGTAAACTTGATCACAAATATCCTTAACTGTATAGCTACATCTCACTTCAAGGACTTATTCTGAAACAGAAAGGGAAACAAATTGGAGCAACATATTTTATAACTACAAGTTCAAAAATGCCACCTTTCTTTGGAAGTAATTTAAGTGCCTTTTCTAGTTCTCTAGAATATTCATTATTTGCTTTGCAATTAAGAAAATTTGAAGTATTTATTTTATTATATCTTGGATATTTACAGGAGACAAAGAAATGTTCTAAAAAGAAAACTTCACAACACATTTAGGTGGACTGTTTCTCTGCACAATTTTCCCCTATTCACAACTGGAAGGCTGCAAAAAAAGATCTTGGCTCACAGACATATGCTGCAGGATGGGCAATTTTTGTGTTGCCTATGCACAAGACAGAAGCTCTTGCTGAGTTAGTGCTGTCCAGGAATATGCTATAGGAATCACAGCTCGAAAGCAAAAATCAACTGCTTTCAAATTCACAGAGCCTTCTTTTAACTACGTATTTTACAGATATGTTATTTCCATAGAAAAATACACTACCCAGTAATTAGGTTCGTTTATGGAATCAAATCAAGGCTGTCTACATTTCTGCTGGGTAATGTTCTTCACAAACAATCCTCTCTCCTGGCTCCTCTGATTATTTTATGATTCCTCTTGCTTCTTGTCAGTACAGATTAAAGGTAACACATACAGCTGGGAACAAACATAATTTTCCAGCAATAGCATTTTGTTTTCCTTAATAATTAACAAGTGCTGCTGACTAACCCTCCAGTATAAAATGTGCACCTTATCGAAAGGGAGCGGACACAGGTTAGAACAGCTCACTTGGGATATCAAAATAAGAAGTGTGATTAAAGCATTAAAGATTTAGAGGTTGACATTAGAGGATGAAAGGTGGAATTACTGTAAATATAAAACTGTTCAGCATTAAATGGAATGTGTTACACTTGAAACAGTCTTTCAAAGTGCTAACATTTCAGCATTAATTATTAATAGAAACTGACAGCTCATTTTTAATTTGAGCCTAATGACAAGGTTCCTTAAGAGATAAATACAACACACTGGCTCAGAGGGTTTGTGGATCTTTTGAAAGGCTCTCTAGGTTGTCTAGACCTTAATCTGAAAATTCCTCATAAAATAACAGTCTGTCCACAGAGGTAAAAAAAACCTCCAACAATTCAGTGAGTACCAGCCTGCCCTCTCTTTGGGGCCACCTGCCCCACATCAGCAGAGTGCCACTGGCAGCACTCATCCCCTCTGCTACACATCCAGATGGACATGGAGAAAGTCTCAAGGGTGCACCACCAGCCTTTCATCACCCCCTTCCCCACTAGACAAGCTTTAGAAAATGTGTGTTTAGTTTTCTGAGTGCTTTTCTTATCAGACCACAAACATCATGTTCACCCATCCCTAATCACTTAATGTCTTTAGGGCAACTACCCATCTCCTTTTCCTACTCGTCATAATTTTGAGTTATGTCACCAAAACAATGAGTTTGAGGAACCAGTTATGATCCCAGCTCAGTCTCCATCACTCAGGAGTAAAGTCACTGCCATCAGAGATTAGGGAGGACAAGACATACACCAAAAACAAGGAGGGCAGACATACACCAAAAAAAAAAAAAAGCACAGGACCACAGGTCAGGCCAGGCAGAAGGATCCTTGCTAAAAACTGCTGTTTCTGCATCACCTTTATTGGTCCAAATAAACTTTTGAAGTGTCAGCTACCAATAAAAATACCATTATTATATTTCTGCTATTGAAACTTGAATTTTGATATTCAATAAAAAATGCATTTTAGATCTGAAATACGATCTATTTAACAATATCTATATTACATAAAGCATACTGAATCTTTTGTTACTAGAAATATTTAATAGCACTCAGCTGCTCCTTTGGGACACTACAACTCTCCTGGGAGTGTGAAGTTCTAAATAATCCATCAGAATGAGGGTCAAACTTAGCTCATTAGCTTTGGCAGGTGTAAAGGCTCATGAGTGACAGTGTGCTCCCTTCCAGCCACGCAAACAAATTGCAGCAAGGAGTTTAAGTGAAGATATATTGCCATTGCATTCCTACAGGGGAGGTGGGAAATGGGGGAGATGGAAAGAAAGTGGATGGGGCAAGTCATGGGCAAAATAAAAAGAAAGAAAACACCCCATGTTTTAGGATATGGCTGAGAAAAATTTTCAGAAGAAAGCAGGAGGAACATGCTGATAGTTTTATCTGCTCTTACTGACACATTCAGAATTCCTCAGGGGCTGGAGAGAAACGAGGCAGTTTGCAAGCTGGGCTTTCACTGTGCACAAGCCTGTCTCACAATATGATAGGAATTAACTCGTGTCTACAAAAAGGCAATATTTGGCAACGAAGGGCACTGAGGCCATGAGGCTGTCAAATTAAAGGACATTCAGAGAAGAAAAGCACTCATATACTGATTTAATTCAAGCATCAGGATAAAGGAAGGGAAAATAAGGGTAATAAGGAGGAAGTAAGAAATCATTGCTTGAGAATACACTATGATTTCACTGCAAAGCCTGCTGATGTGAATCCTTTTGGGCTTGGCTTTTCTGTTCACTCTGTGCTTTTGTTTTGCTTCAAAGAAATTTGTGCTAGAAGTAGCATGTTAGGAGGATCAAAGTTACAAGATGACTTTTGGGAAAAACATTTATATAAAACACTCAGAACTTGACTTCTGGTGCTATCTTGGAGTTAGTGTTCACCGAGTTGCTTTTTGGCACACACAGTTCCTACAGCTTATGGAAATCTGATGAAATCAGATGTGTTCCCCATTAGTGTCAAACAATCTAACTCTACCTGCTCATGGTAATGTCCAAGTATTGTATCTGGAGTAATTAAAAATAACATTTGGAAAGCAAGTATTTTTAGTTTTGTTAAGCTGTCTTACAGAGATTGTGCATGATCTCTGTCAATAACTAAACACCTGTATTCTGGTAAGTGGAAAAGCTGAGCTAAGAAAAGCTTTTCAGTTTATATAGAAAATAAAATTGCTAAATTCACCGAAATGAACCATTTAAAGCAAATTGCTTTCTCAGTACTACTCAGGTCTATTTGCCATTTAGGAGTTGTTAGAGAAGTATGAAATATACCTAATGAAATACACAGCCATACAAAAGTCAAGGCTTTTTTTATAAGTCATTCTTTAATGAAAGATGAAGCATTTTCTTGTAAAAGTGTTGCCAGTGTGTATATTTCTAAAGCATATTAAGAAATGTACAATCAGAAGCAGCATGCTGTTCTACCTTCTGCTCATTTCCTTGAAAAAGTTCCTGTCACAAATAGAAATGTTATCTGAAAAGACCCAGAGAGTGAATCTTTTCTAGGAAAAAGAAAAGATTTCCTCTTCATTTGAAGATTTGATTCCAGGGATGACAAGGCAGTTTGCATTTTCAGCATGTCTCCTGATTTTTATAAAGGACAGGAACAACAGCTTCAAAGGCCCAGTTCCCAAGTATGAAACTCTTTTGTAAATTTATCTCTTGACTCCTAAATACCTGCTTTAATAAGCTGGTGTCAATATATATATTACACTTGTACATATGAGGGTCACATATAGGTCTGATGGTTGTCCTGACAGCCTCATCCCACATTCCAGCCTTCCCAGAGCCTTCTGGGCTCCCCCCACCACGTTTCACAAACACACACCCCAATCACAAACCTAAACTGCAGGCTTCCTGCATCCCAGCACAGGGCAGCTCCCCTACAAGAGGGGAACACCCATGTCCTGTGCCATGTTTGGAGGCTGCTCCTACAACAGCATGTGTCAGTATTTTCACTAGCTACAAGACAGGATTTAATCTGTAGTTTGGCCACAACAGATGCACACCACACAGAAAAAGCTGTAATATACTACCTACACATACTTCTTTGAGGCTACACAGCCTTCTTCTGCACCAAGTGTACACATCCCATTTTATGACACTTGAAATAAGGGCAGCACGTGTTGATATTGCACACATTTTACTACATCAGAGCCCTGTGACATCCTCTCGAGGGCTTTTAAACTAGCAATATATGTTGTACATGATCTGCCTTGCATGCAGACTAGAAAGTGTTCCATATTTCTCACCTCTCCTTCCCTCTTCCTAACTTCACAACCACCTCAACTGAACATCTATAGAAAACAATAAGGTGACTTCAAACAGACAAAAGAAATCACAAAATTTACTCTCAGTGATTGCAACAAACCTTGAGCTCCTTCCTGACTTCACCAGCATATAGGACAGATTACCACTAGCAAATCTCATGTACACTGACAGGGTAATGCCTCATACCAGGGTTTTAGAAGACAGCAGCAGCTCTAAGCTCATGAACCAAAATATTTTATTTTTCTAACAATATATTCAGCAATAAAACAAATGTGAAGGGTCATTCTAGAAACACAAAGCATTGTGTCAAGATTTCTTATTATTTTTCAGTGAGATCCTCGCCAGTGGTTTTTTTTCCCTGTGTCTGCAGTGGGTTTCCAAAAGAGGTAAAAGGGCCTCAGTAACTATCTCCTGGCTTGCACTCCACGGTCCCCACTGAAGGCCAGCCCTTCAGCCAGCACAGACCTGAGCTACAGCCCTGATGCCACTGGAGCTTTTCTGCTGTGCTGCAGATGGGACTTTGGCTCCTGCAGTTCTGGAGTACACGACAGCCCTTTCCAGTACACGATGTTTATGGAGGCAGCATTAATGCAAACACGACTCCTTGCTCTTCGAAAGGCAGACATCTCCTACAAACTGACACCAACAATTTATACACCTGAAGGAACCATGCTGAAATGGCACCAGGAAATTGGTTTATTATTGTTCCATCTTGTCAAGATGGGAAGATTAGAAGGTGTGCATTTTTGAAGTGGCACACAAAGGGTAGAGCAGTGGGAGTTTAGGAGGCTCTGCCAAGGAAGAAGAACACAAACTGCATGTTTGGAGCACTTGGCAATAGGCCCTGCAAGTCTCTAGGAAGCAGCGAGACGTGGGGAGGGAGGAGGAGATGAAACCAAAGCAAACAAGACAAGTCTGAGCCCTGGAGACAGGCGGGGAGGGGCACCAGGCATCAGCCCGGGAGGAAAGGCAAGAAGCTGAGTTCCAGTCTGCAGTGGTGAAGGACAAGGGAACATCAACGGGAGAGGTCTTGGAGACAGCTGGAGCGCTGAAATTCGGGGGTAAAAAATAAATTGAGATAACACCTACCAAACAGATGCAGAGGCTAAATCACATAAGAGGAGCTCGTAGGGAGAGAAATGGCCTTGTAAACCACAAGAATCAATAAAACAGAATTTAGGAGGAAAGATGCTGCTTATAGCAATGCTGACTGAAAAAAATGGAACGGGACAATGAAAACCAAGGTAGAGCAAAGTAAATGTGAATCCCTGCATAAACTGGAAATCCTAGTAAGTATCTTGTTGGAGAACTGAGACAAAAGCCAGCTCAGCTTGGGTAAACTGGCATGGCTCCACTGAAAGCCAAGGGTACCTTTCCCATCTCTGAGTCAGCCTCAGTGATGCCTTCAGACCTCTCTAGGCTCCTTGTGCACTGTCCCCCAGTACTTTATTAACTATATCACATACGTGCAGGCATACAAGGCTAACAGAGTGGTCTTACCACCAACCTTAAGAAGTGTCCATAAATTGTATTTGAGATAGGTAGCAGAAGTGGCATAAAAACATGAATATTGACTTTTATCCATTACTGACAGATGCTCCCATAAAGAAAAAACTAAGGAGGCTTACTGGGTAATTGTTCAACACAATGATTTACTGTGCAATCCTGCAAAGCTTATCATGTAACTCATTGTGAAACTCCCTGATTTACTGTGAACACAGCAGAGCTTATCACAATGTTTCTGTGGGAAAGACTTGGCACCAGCTTGGGATAGGGTTTCACAGGCCATTAATGATGACTGACAGGTTCATTTCCAATGAGTTATAAAAGTTCACTGTACAAAATCATCATGCTTGGTGATATTCAGATATTTTAACTTCAGTGTTGTATAAACACTCCTTACCATCAAGAAAATTACCCAACAAGCACATATGAGACTGGCTTGGTTTACATTTCCCTCATGTTTTATATATTATCATTAGAGTCAACCTTCACCTTTTCATGGTCCATACATGAAAAATGGAAACACTTCACTTTTTCTTCAAATTGGACTGGGTGAGATATGTACAACCCCTCAACTCAATTATGAGAAGTTAAATGCTCTCAGCTTAGGTAAAATATTTTCAAAATCATAAATCTGCATTTTTTGAAGGCTGGGAGACGTGTCTATAAAACACTAAGTGTGTGTCTGACATGTCAGATAAAGCCCAGCATAAAAATAATGTAAATGCCACTTCACCAAATATTTACCTGGTTTCCTTTTTGCTTAGCTGGGCACATTAAGCTTGAACAAATAGGATAAACATCTGATTTTTGTGGAATTCCTATGCTTGAGGCAGTCCTGATAAAATTGGAATCAGGTATTGACTGCTGCAGGTAAGTGGGGAGATACTATCAGGTTTGTGTGGCTCTGAACCAGTGCCATGCTAGAACCACACAGAAATAGCAAGTCTGCTTTTCTATACAAAGGCCTGAAAAGGAATGGATGAAAATAGCACTTGAATTACGTGGACAATATGCTGAAAGTTAAATGCAAAACTGAAGAGGCCATCCAGGAGGTACCACCAGTTCAGGCTAATTCACTGTCAAATCTTGCTTACAGCACAAGACTGACTACTTTCTGAAGCACTTTGCACAAACCAACAGCAATTTTAAACATTCATTTCCCCCTTCTCCATTTTGTAAACAGCAACCTGGGCTTTACAAAAGATAAGTTTTCATCTCACGTGGCCACACTACAAATTGCACATTATTCTACAGTGGAAAAGCTCATGCATTAATCTTGTTATCGTGAGTAAAGGGAAGATCAGGAAATGCTTAATGCCCAGTTTATTTACAACAGGCCAGTGCATGTCATTGTATAGCACAGGCAGGTGATCTTTCCTTGTGTTGTTCAAACAGGTGGATGCCAAGACTTGCTCTCCTTATACAGGACAAAAGCCAAAGCTGTTGTAGTCCTTCAGAGGCTTTCAGTGCACCCTGCACTGTAAAGATGCCCAGCCCAGTCCCCAGTGTATCAGGGCAGGCTGCCTTTCCCACTCCTGTCAGAGCTCAGAGCAGCCTTACAGGGAGCAAAATGCAACCCTGAGAACACATCAAACGTCCCCAACAAGATGGGCCTGTGCCAATCTCCCACTCTTAAATCCTGTTCAGTGCCAATATAAAAAGATACAAGTGTGGCTCTGCTGCCATAGCTGTGACCATTCACGTCCAGTCAGGTCTGGACTTGGTGAATGGATACAGGCTGTAAAAACTGCAGCTGAAAGTGGCAGCTTGGATACATCTCAAACCACTCTGTGCTCTGTAGAAGGGTTTGTTTAGGTAGCCCCACTAGCAGCCCACAGCTCTTCAGGCAGTGGGATGAGAGGAAGAGCAAAAGCATGCTCATGGCATGGAGACTCACACAACCCCAGGACCGTGGCAAAGAGCAGGTTTCCTTTACAAACAAGCTGAATTCACTACTAAGGTGGTGTTGGATCTCACTGCCTTAGCCACGACCACAAAGAGGTGTCTTAAAGCAATCTTTTTCTAAAAAAACCCACCCAGTTTTCATTGTTCCTGTTGCAAAAAAACCATTTAAACCCATTTTGGACTGTTACAAGCAAAGAGCACTGAGCCAACATAGCCAAAGAACTGCCTCAGCTTTCTTTTTTCAATGAATCAGTGATTTACTTCCATTATTTATACTGGAAAACAGCAGGATTTCGAACTCCTGTAATTAATTTTCAATACTGTAGAAGACCGAGCACCTGATTCACTGACTACAAAGGGGACCAGAGCACATGTTTCAGTTTAAGCATGTGACAAACTGTTTCAAGTAATCAGGGCCAAGGAAGTGTGCAGCAGTATCTGCTGTAGGTGCTTCCACAGCATCATTTTCCTCCTCATCTGCTGACATGAATCAGTGCTGTCTTGCCACTGGACTGGCTGACCTATTAAACATGTATCTGGACATACAGCTGTGCCCTGTGATATACAGTTAGCTCTGTTCCGTCAGATTGATTTAGAGAAAGGAATATGCTTATCTGGAAAGGTAAAAATCACAAGGCAGAAAAGGAACAGCTGGCAAGTCTTAAAGACAAAGGGGAGGCTCTCTTCAGACACTTTTCTTGTATAATTTATGCTGTAGACATTTTACTCTGTCTAATTGCCCCATTTCAATCTAATGTCAGTTAATCAATGACTTCTGCATAGCATGGAGGTGAACCCTGGATGCAGAACAAATGCATAAATTTGGTCTGCCTTTTTGCAGGCTCTACTTACAGAGCCTCATCTTTCGCATTTGCTTTCTGGAATTGAAATTCCTTCTCTTTTGACTCATCCCCAGCAAACACCCACGCTCTCCCTCTTTTGAGTCACAGTGTTTTTGTATTTTTAAATCATGATTACACTTCTGTAAAATGTAGATTTTTGAAGTACCTCACCACTGCTTTTTACTATTACTGTTTTATTATCCTGCTATTTTTATTTGGAAGGTCTGCTCCTCAAACCTCTCCAGGTGGTAAGATCCCAGATATATCATGAAACAAACATTGTGACTTTTTGCCTTGCTTCTAAAGTCTTGATTTCATGCCTTTCTTTCCCTTACTCAATATATTCAACTGTACTTTTAAAATGAGAATATATTATCCCAAGTACTTGGAGGGACCCACAGGTTTTTTTAATCTTCCAGGCTAATCCATGTAGAGCAGTTGGAAACAAAAAAACATTCAGATTATATGCCAATCAAACCCCACATGCAGAGGATCTGATTTGGCAGGTGCTCCAGTCTAGGACTTTGTGGGATGAAGCCCATAGTCTCCTGTTACCTTCACACTAATACTACATTTAAACAGACACACAGCCAAATACACTTGTAGATATTCTGGAGAAGAACCCTGCACTTACCCTGGAGAAGCAGACTCTTGCTTCTCCTTCAAACTTGCCCTATCAGAATCTGGCAAAATAAATAGAGAATGTTTTGTATTTTTTAAATGAAAACTGGAAAACCAAGTCCAAGCAGTAGCTTAACTAACTGTAGGGCTTGAAACCTGTAGGTAATTATCCTCTGTCCTCCTGGAGGCCAGATAAGCCTTGTATGGAGTTGGACAAAAACATAGGCAAACCATTCAAGTGACAGTTTTCCATATTTTTTTACTAAATGGTGGAGAAATGCAATGTAAGGTGCTTTATTTATCCCACTTCTTTAAATGGCCTACATGTGTAAGGTGTTGCTAAATGTATGAAACAGTGCCCCAGGTTTCTTAAGAGCTGGATGTTTATTGAGGAGGCATTTTGGAGAATTTTAACTTGATCCATTCTGCTGCAAATAACTGTAGTTCTTCTCTTGAAACAAGGAATGCAATTTGGATCAACTAATTGTCTAACACTGTCCCAAAAAAAGCAAACTAAGACAAACCCTCCAGCTTCTTCTCAGCTCCCAACCACCACCACCCCAAATCCTTTACCATGGCCTGCACAAAACACATGGGTGCCAAGAGGCTTGTGTTTTGAATGACAAAATTCTTGAACAATAGCTTGGGTTTGCACAGAATAGACACAAGATCAGGCAGGTGAGCAAGCACTGATTACCACAGAAACCCTTTGGCTGCACAGGAGATCAAAGGAGAGCACAGCCTCAGCTGCAGCTGTGTCAGCTTGGCTTCTACCAGCTGCACCCCTGCAGGAGCTGCAGCTCCTGTCCCCGTGTCTCTGAGGAAAAGTCTGGAACACCAGATCTGAAAAGCTATTGCAGAACAATTGCTCCAAGATATTAAATCTAGCCACTTTTTTAGTCTCCTAAGAAATCTTACCTTTCTAATAAGAAATAGGTTTTTCATTCATGGGGCGGGGCAGGTTCCTCCAGGTTAAGTAAACTACATTAAAGCATTTACTTACCTCAACTAACCCATGTCTTCTTCCAGTGGGACAGGGAGGCAGGATCAGGAGCAGTCACAAAACAGCTGGTGGGGAGAGCAGGGCAGCCTCAACCACAAGTCCCAACATCAGGCACATTTATAGCAACGACATGGGCCTGGGGGCCAAGCTCAGGGGATAATCTGCAGGTCAGGGTCAAAACCAGGTACACTCTAGAGACTGCCAGCCAGGTCCATACTGACAGGACAGCTCTGTCACCAAGCCTGGAGGCCCCTACACAGGCCAGAGCCCACATCAGCAGGGTGCCCAGACCAGGAGCTAGGGAGCAGCAGCCCTACAGCACTGTTGAGAAACAGGGGGAATGCAAAGGGCTGACCTTAAATCCTGAGTCCCTGGAGGGGGTGGGATGCCCCAGGTGAGGCTGGTTAGGGGCATTAATACCTATCAGTGCCTTGGGGCACCTGACACCCATTGTTCAATTAATTTCTGTGCACATTTACAGCAAAGTACGGGGTTAGACTGCATTATACCATGTGCTTGGTATTAAAAAAATATTACAAAACCCCAGCAAAGCAAACCCCAGGTACCCTAGTGAAAATATTGAGAGAGACCTCTATTAAAAATACCATCTGTGATATGGAACCTCAGAGGGGATATGAAGTTTTATTCAATATTTCCTAGTTGAACTCAACATTCTGCTCGGGGAGCTACAATAGTGCACAATCAAAACCTTCTCTTATTTACCACAACAGTCTACTGTATTGTGTCACATTGTTGCTGGTACAGAAGTTATTTAATATCGTTTTTTAGGTTGTAAATTACAGCTCCAAAATTTTCCATATGCTTTATTCAATACACATTGAACTGTTATGTTAATTGTTCCAAAATAGGTGGAATTTGTCATCAAAGAACAGATCAAGATCCTGCTAACTTAAAACAGCCTTTTTCTTCTGCCTGAAAAGAGTAGGACTACCTGGGGATATTTTTTCCTTTGCCAAAGGAGAGAATCAGACTGATGAGCGTTTGGCTCATCAGGAAGATGTATAATGTATTTTATCTTCAGTTTTTGAGAAAACCCTGTGTCAGAAACGTGTATTGTAGGTGGAATAAATTCACTGCTGTATAAAATTAGAAATCATTCTGAGATCACATGTAAAACAAACACGGTCAACAATAATGTTGTTTTAAAAGCTGTTTGATTTGTTCTAATACTCTTCTTCTAATACACTATCATTAGTATTTTATTGATCTCAAAGTTCTTGGTATTTCAAAGGCTCTGATTAAAATTTTCTCCAAATATATAAAAAAAATCTATTGTACCAATTATATGAGCAATCTGAAGTCTGTAGTGTGTGTCGCTTTACAGGACAAAATAGTAGCAAAAGGAAATAAAAGCCAGTGTCAATCTTCAATGAAATTAACACAATTTAAAGCTGCTCCAGGCAAAACAATGAAATCTGTAATTTATCAGCACTGGATAACATCACCAGGAGAATTATTTAATGATTAACTACAGTGGGCTGGAGCCTGAGGTAAGGCGTATTGGCTTACGGCTGCTCTTGGAGAGCGCTGTGCCCCAGAGCAGAAGCACTGGCCACTGCCACGGCAGGATAAACCCCAGCAGGGCTGTCCTGCTGCCTGCCACACGACCGGGGCGAGGGGAACGTGGAGATGACCTCTTCACCAGCTTTGCAAGTGCAGGAGTGCTCTGGACTGGCAGTGAAAGCACCGATGCATTGGAACAGCTCTAAGCGCAAAACCAATAAAACCACTCACCACAGGAAGGGCAGAAGCTGCTCTGTCACTGATGCAGATTTTATCACTGACCCCTGCAGAAACAAGATTCACACCAAGTATTTTTTTGCTATAAAGAACTGAAAAGGGGAAGGAGCTTCATGTTAGTATTTAATATTGTAGCTTAAGTACTGGCAAATTACATTTCTGCGCTTCATGGAAGCTTCTGTGACTAAACAGATTTTTGTGTCAGAGCTTAAGGATGGGGCTAAGAGTGACCAGGGGAAGCCAAGAGGAGAGGTGCCATGTTTATCAGCCTCCCATGGGGTACAGGAACACAGACAGCATTCCAGAATGGGGGACCAACAACCTGTCTGTACCCTAGAAATAAGGAAAAGGGGACTAACTATCAAGCTACTGGAATCACAGAGAGGCCAAACTGATGTAACCAAGAGCAGACAGCCTTGGGAATGACCTAACATGGTTTGTGAGCACACATGCACCTCTCATCCTTGCACGTAGCTGGATTGCTCAGCTTTGGTGACTACTGCTGGGTGTTCCCCCCCCAGCCTCTCCCTGCACATTTCACAGCACCAGCATGGGCAGGCTGAGCCAGCCCAGCAGTGCAGGGTGCCTGTGGCCAGCAGCCTGCAGGGCCACTCGTGTCCTGCCCACCCCCAGCACGGCCTTGCTGCTGCCTTGGAGCACAGGGGCCTCGGTCCTCACGGAGGGCACAGCTCAGCTGGGCAAGGCAGAGAGGTCCATCCCAGCTGTGCCACCCAACATCTGCACCTGGGGGCAGCCACAGGATCCCTACAGACCTGAAAGGAATGAATTCCAAGCAGTATTTGGGAAAGTCAAAGAGCTGTTGGCTTTTCCATGTGGCTGAACAGATCCCAGCTGAAGTCTGAGCTCCAGACTTGGCCCTGGCCCTGCCACTGTTGCTTGGCTCTTGCCCAGGGCTGCTGGCTTGGTCCTGGCACCTCTCAGCTTTAGGATGGGGATTCTGATTGTAGGTGTGTGAGAGACTCCACCAGGATGGAGCCAGAAGGCTTTGGAGCAAGTGTATTTCCTCTCCTGGGAGCAGCACTCTGTCTGTGAAGCTACGCCTCTGCACGGCTTTCTATAGCCGATGAGCAAGGAAGACACCTAATTCCTTTTATTATATTTTGTAGCCTGAAGACAGTGAAAGTGTTGAGACAGAAATATCCTAGATCAACTTCTCCATCACGGTAATCAAATAGTGCATGGGCTGTTGATTTAATAATGCATTTTTGCTATAGAGATGCTAAGAGTGTGTAAAGTCTTCATTTTTAAGTATTATAGTCATTGCAATCCATTGGGACATTAGCTATGTGTTACCTTGGTCATTTTGTGCCTGGGTTCTTTCAAATCTGTCATTTTTATGCCCTCTCCAAAATGTCTTCACACTGGCAGATCCTTTTTCATTGTAACTTCTGGGATGAACAGCAACGAAGTTCTCATTGCTACAATTAACAAAAGTAAGGCTGTGACTCCAAAATACGATTGTAAGTAGTATCTATACACAGATTGTACTATTCTCCCTCTAAGTCTTGCTGCTGATTAACAGGGTGGGTTTTTTCCTGAAGAATATGTTGTTTTCCTAGTTTGCTATTAGCCTCCACAAATGACTGTGTGATGCAGTTTTGTGTCTCCAAGCCTACAGTAAATGAGAAACATTTTGTAGAATTTTCTTTTGCTCTTGAATTTTTCAACATGCACATGGGATAAGAATGTAACAAGACTCCAATAGAATTTTATAATTGGATCAAAACACAGTTCACCCACATATGCGCTGGATTGGTTGTGATAGATGTCAGGAGAAATTCTAAGGCAGTACTAAAATTCTTTTATTCCATAACTGCCAAATAAAATAGTACTAAAAGCCTGTGAGCAAAAGCCTCCTGGTTTGGCTGGGTTTAAATAGGAAAAGAGTAATCAGATAGTGGATGAGGCATCAGTAAAATCAAATTATGTGAAGCCAAATGATACGATTGCTGTACCACCCCCCCTACCTCCATTTCTGTTTCAGTTCTGAACACATTAACCATGGCCAGATCATTCGCACCTTGAATCCAAGCCAGGTATGCTATCCCATCTTTGGGAATAACCAAAGGCTGAAACCCCTATCAGCGTGTGTAACATCTCCTTGCAGCTCCTGCTAAGACCTCAGCAGATCAGGTCAGCCACGCAGATGGGAGTGGCCGGCCAGTGTGTGCATGTCTTCCTGGGTTATTTACACTAAAGCTGAAATACTGACTCGCCTGCTTTCAAGAAGAGGCAGTGATGTTTCCTCGAGGGTCTACAGGCTGGTGCCTGGCCCCACCCGCTTGGGCTGAAGGATCCTACTGGCCCCACATCGCAAAGCTGAAGTTCCCAGGGTCCCCCTTCACCAGTCCTGCCCCACGGCCGGGTTGTTGCATAGCCCCAGCGCCGCTGCCCGTCCAGCGGCCTCCCGGCACCAGAGCTCAGCCCCTTTTCTCTGCGCCGTGCGTCCCCAGCCCTGGCAGCGCTGAGCTGTCCCCCAGCGCCGCGTTCTGAGCCGGGGAGCTCCGGTGGGCGAGCTCCCGATCCCAGCAGCCCTCCCTACACTGCGAGCGGGGAGCTGAGCGCGGAGCTGTGCTCCCGGCCGCTGCAGGGCCCAGCTCCGACACACCCAACTCGGCTCCAAGGCACGAGAGGAGTACGACAGCCCCCGCCAAAACGCTCCTATTTCTTCACGAAACACCAGGAGAAGCTGTGCTGGAGCGCTCACGGTCGGCGCTCAAGCCCTCCGAGAGCAGCCTCGGGGCAGGCCAGGCAGCAGGGCCGCGGATGAGCTCAGCCTGCCCCGGCGGCTGCGTTCGCCTGCCCGCGGCAGAGATGGCGTCACCCTGACCTGCGCTCCCGACGGGAGAACAAAAGCGGGGAGGGCGAAGCAAGCGCCAGCCCGCCCGAAGCCCCGGTGCAGCCTTCCATTGTTGTGTGCAATGCCTAGATTGTATGTCAGCGATGCAACATAATTAATTAGATTTAGATTAGATGAGAATACATTAGACACAGTGAGACGCTACCTTCCTGCCTGTCCATCCCTGGAAGAACTGGGCACAGTTTCTTTCCTTATGCATATTCCCTTAATAATATATTTGTCACAAGGATTCTTCCTACACCCATCTGGCATATAGATATTTTTCCAAATTTGTCATTTTTTATGTTCCAAAACCTATTTTACTTCAGATGCTTTCATAATGAAGCAGCAAAAGCCTGCCATAGCTTGATATATGGAGCAGAAATCACATCTGTGCCAGGCTGTTTTCTAATCAGATAAAGCACTGAATACCTGCAGTGCTTTTTCTTCTGGCCTTTGAATAGATGTACCTGAGTGACTTCCATTGCTCGTCTAGCTTTGCATTTACAATTACTACAAAATACCATTCCTCCTTCTAGCTTTCAGCTAATTTCAGTGCTTTTAAAGCAAAAGAAAAAAAAAAAATTAGAATTGCCTAGTGGTCCCCCGCACAATGCAAACCATGGAAAGTCATTCTGCAACTTGGGCATCAGCCCAAACACTCCTGCTTGAACTAGAGTGTACTTTTCAGAAGGACATTTGCCCTCATTTCTCCTTTTCAATGCTGTCAATCACACCATAGAATTTAGATATCTGTTACTAGCGAGGAGTGAAATGGGCAACAGAGTGGGGACTTCAGTGAGTCTGCTCTTACCAAATTTGGGCTCCAGACAGAAGGAGAAAAAGAGGCGTGATGTCCCATTTTCACCAGCAGCATAAGTCTGTGGTGCAAGGAATTTCACTTAACAGAGTCGTAGGAAGATGCTTCTACTTTTCTCTGAGCCTTCACCTGCCCTGCTATGGCCCGGCTCCTCATCACTGCCAGGCTCCTTTGCATGCACTCAAACAACAGGCAAGATGGATTCTGCAGGAGATAATTTCATCTGAAGCCACATTAACTCCCCAGACACACTGTCTGCTTCTCGTGGTACATCCCAGGAGAGGCTTCCTTGGCACAGCAGAGACAGGAAGGCTGATGGTTTGTGGCACTCCCCTATGCCAAATCCCGGGAGAGACTTCCTCCTACTTTGAATTTCTTCTGTTCATATAAAGCAAAAGGACAATCTGAGGCATTGCTCTCAGTATAGTTCAAAACACAGTTTGAAGTGTGAATTTTTCAATATTTGAAGCATTGGCTTTTATGATTTATTTATTGATATTCCAGGACAAGCATCACAGAGTGAGGCTGGCGCCTAGTTCAAATATAACAACAATCATTGAATGAATAGCAATATTTTCATAGACATTTTGTCCATTACTATGCAGATAAATTTTGTCTCTGTATAATAACACAAAGATACCAAGATGATAAGATCAAGCATATTTGAGAAACGCTACAAAAACCCAACTCTGAACCACAACAGTTCATATTGTTTCATTTCTGACAACAGCATGTGCTTTATGAGCAGAGCCTGGCTTTGTAGTGGGTGTGACTCAGGCACAGGAGGTGTGCAGGGTTTGCTGTCTTTTATCCCTTGAGTCCACCTTGCAATATTGCTGGTATCCGTGTGTAACAGATAGTGTTGTGCACTGGGCTGGAAGATAATAAATAGATGTGAGCTGATGATTTACAGGAGGGTGCTTGGAACTCCTTGAACCACTGGGGAAGGGAAACTGTGCCGGTACAAGGTTGTGCTGTCAACCTCGCAATAGTTTTTCCTCTCTCCTGAGGGCAATTTCTCCAAGATGTAACTTGCTTCCTGCCTCATCATCTGGAAATTCACAAATCAGAGGAATTGTGGTTAATTACTAAAATGGCTGATCCATAGATCCTTAGCTGTCAGAGCCTGGGGGGAGGGGTTTAATTGTTGTTTTCCTCGGAAAAGATTTCTCCTAAAGTGATGAAATAACTCACATTAATGAAGATTGCAAATAGAAGACTTTTGTGATTATTTCCAGTTGTTGCAAGAATTGCTTATTTAAAATGCATTGCTTTCTTAAGTGAAGAAACTGATATTTCTCCAAACATCCAGAATAAATTTAGCCTTAAAACATTCATAACGAAGGATGAATGCATATCCAGGCTACCACTGCATGTGATCTCTGATCATAGAGTAGTTAAGTTATACAATCACAGTGATTTATGGTACTAAACTGTGGAGCCTCATATCTGCAGGGGTGTGGGTAAAGGGGTGGAACTCTCATCAATCAAAAGACTATACTTGTTCAGCATTTGGATAATTAAGGCAGACAGTAAAAAAAACATGAAATAATATTTTTTTAAAATGAAATCAGAATATCTATTTGCATAGTGTTATTAAGCAATACAGTGCTGAGACACCTTTTCAAAAAGCTTGCCTAGAAATCCACTTATTATCTCGTAGCACTTGATATATGTGTTCTTCAAATTCAGGCTGAGGGTATTTGTAGAGTTGTTATATAATACACATACTGCCCTCGACTTAAAAAAGTAGGATCACAAATAAAGGTTGTCTTTTCAGTTTATTCCAAGACACAAACAAAACAAAAAGAAAAATTAAAAGCACAAGCAATTTTAAAGTGCAAAATTCTGAAATCTCACTCATCCTATTGATAGTGCTTTTCTTTCAATTCACCAATCCCAGGTAGTCAGGCATAATGAGGGGCTAGCACAGGGGAACTGTATTAATCAAACAATGTTCAAAAAAAAAAAGTTTAATTAACTGCATATTTTGTAAAAGCCACATTTCATTACTGTTTGTTAGGAAGATGGAAGCATGCACTGGAAACACTAATTCTAATTATTACTTGAAGTGGGAGTTTTTGGCAGAAGGTCAAGGAATAATAGAAGAATGTGTGAATCTGTGCTACAGCATAGCAGTAAGACTAATCATTTGAATACAGCCAGTTGCTTTTTCTTGGACTGTCTGTGTGCTGTTCAATGTTCTGGATGAATCTAACACAATCAGCCTGTTCTCTGGTGTATATCCACTTCCTGCTGACTCAGGGCAGCTTGCCTCTTCTGCCATTTATTAAAATGAAACATTCCTATTAAAACACCATTTTTCAGAGAGATGACCAAAGAGATATTAGTAATGATATTATTAAAACTATTTTGTTTAAAATGAACTGTCACACTTGTGTGTTGCAAAGGAACACAAACAAATCTATTTCATTTAGTGAGAGATTGCTTTGAAAAGCTGGATTTCTTTCTTTCTATTAGAAGGTACTGCAGAGATGTGATGTGTGCTCCAGGAAACCTCCAGCTTTTATAGCTATTAGAAAGGAGGAATATTGTTTCTAGTACTCTCCATAGCAAATAATGTATAATTCATGGCTTTCATTAACATGCAAATATGATCCATGGTCTCCAATGTTTATATCTCCTAATAATCTATTAATGGTTTTAAAAGTAAAGGGTAATAGAAACATTTTGCATGAGCAACATTTACTCGTGGCTGTCTGTGTTTTTCTCTAATTGTTTCGTATAAGCATGTATAGAATTAAAACAGAAACAATGGAAATTAATTAACCTATGATTCTCAAATAAATATTTATTGAATATAAGGTCACATGGCCAATAATTTGAGATTTGCTAGTGAAAGACTCTATTATCATCAGATGACAACATCCCTTAGAAAAGTTGTGCTAGGGAATGGAAAGGTACCTGTTCTATAACTTGCTTGAAATGACCCCTAGATTTGGAAATAGGATTTTTATTGAGATTTCAGCTCCCCCATCAAACATGGATGGGACAGGAAACGAAGAAATTTAACATATATCCCAAAGACTTGGACTTTTTCAGTTCTCTTTGTAACAGCAGTGGATAGATGAGGGTTCATGGGGGTGGAACCTTGTTTAATGTTTTAGGGTCAGCTACTCTGCAGTTCCATGCTCTATCTGAAGCATTAGAGTTGCCAGTCTGAAAAAAATGCCAAAACC
The DNA here is from genome assembly GCA_013398275.1 of Promerops cafer. Classification (NCBI taxonomy): domain Eukaryota; kingdom Metazoa; phylum Chordata; class Aves; order Passeriformes; family Nectariniidae; genus Promerops; species Promerops cafer. The sequence goes on along the minus strand of VZSE01014839.1, from coordinate 1,394,164 downwards.
CACTTCTTGCTTTGTCAGAGCAAACATACAGCAATGGCAGGCAGATAATTCCAGATTTTGGGGGGTTTTCCTACTCTGAGTGCTTGCTGCTTGAAGGTTTGCATGTTTTGCCTCCAGCTGTCTGCAGTACTCTTGCACAACTCCCCCAAGCTGATACCCCAGCCCATTGCTGAGCCCCTCACCTTTCCCTCTCCCTCTCCACAGGGGGATCTGCCAAGGTAGGGATTCACTTCTGTATCAGAAACCACACAAAGAGAAATAGTGCAAGACATGGCCACATCTGCTCTTGGTTAAAAAATACATTTAAAGTAACAATGCTGTAGGCAACAATAAACCATTTTAATCAACTAATGGAAAGAAACATCCTGTCAAGGACAGTTTTGATGATTTTCATTTTATAACCCATAACTACTGGACAGTATTTTAGACCAGGATTTAGGACTTTTTCTCTGAGTCTGAAGAGTTTGTCTGAGGATAAGGGGAAAAAAAATCATATGTCAATCTCCACAGCATCTCTGTATATTTCTAATAAAAAATATTACTCATAACACATAAATATGAGAAGAATGATGGACTTCTGAACGTTTATTAACAAATAAATATAGGGCCTTTTTTGAAACAAATGCATGTATGATGTAAAAGCCCTTTATTGTACCAGCTAATCCCTTCCTCAAATGCTGGTTTCTCAGAGAAAGGAGAACAAATTATGTAAGGTTGGGAAACACAGACAGGACTTTGAATCAGCACCTTAGCTCACCCCTTTGTGGGTGACTCTGTGGCATGCATATCCTGACCATAAGCTTGTGCCAGTGCTTTAATCTTCTAGTGTGATGATCTTTTTCAGGCTAACTGTGACTAAAATGTCAGTTTCTTGTCTCCACTCTTGTATGTTATACCTCTGTTGTATCTTCCTCCCCTCTGAGGCATGGAAGAACTCTTACATACTCATAACCCTTCCAGAAATGAGAATTGCCTGAAAGCTACTGCTGTGTGAATTTGGGAAGCTGGGTGGTGGGTCCACCACGAGAGAGGCAGCTCAGAAAACAGTTTATATGCTATTCATATTGACCCATATGTGTATGAAAAAAAACTGATGTCTTTAGTAGAGGCTGCCTGTCAGTATAAACAATCACAATCACATTCACAATGAAAATACGTCAATTTTGCACAACAAAAAAGCCTGTTGGTACTTAGACTTCACAGTTCGCTACAGATTTCCTTAATTAAATGAATGTAACAAGTTGATTAGACTTGAGAAAAGTCAGATCCATTTATACTGAAAAGTAGGACTCAAATAAATTATTCACAGTTGATTAGACTAAGACAAGCATTTCTCAAACATTTCTCAATACTTCAGAAAAAGCGACATATTGAACTCTATTTTACTGTGAGGCTCAAAATGGCAATTAACAGTCCTAAGCTGCATATAAAACCCAGTATGAACCACGTTTACAAGAACATTGTGTGTGAATCAAATTACTTTATCTTTGGCTTGAAGAACTTGGAAATAATTGCCAATAAGTATTCATGTATAGGACCAGTTTTTTTGAAACAAGTTATTTTAATTACTACTAGTGTCAGGAGTACGTGTAGGCAATTTTATTAGATTTAATGTGTTTAGTGAAGCTCCCTGAACTGTAGCTGGTTTATTTCTGTAGAGGATGAAATATTTAATATAACTTTATTATTCTTACTTTCTAATATTGTATTTATTTCTAAATGAAATCCCAGCATTTGATGCTTTTGTTGCATTCACAGAGAATACGGGGATGAAGCACAGCAATGTATTTATTCTCCAGAATATCTGAACATCATGGAGACATGCCTTTCTATAGACTCCACTTGTAAATTACATTCCTTTCAAGCTGCATGTATTTAGAGCCCTTTCCATTTGTACCCAAACCTGGATCTGAATACAATGATGAGAGGAAGCTCTTCCATGAGAGAATGTGAATCCGAAAAAAAATAGAGAGGAGAGGTCCCTAAGATGTAAATATTGCAGTCCTGAAAAATGATAGAAATCCTTGAAGATTTTCATTTAGGAGCTCTTTCACTTCTAGCAACATTTTTCTCAAACATGGAGTTCCTTGAACTTTCCACATCCAAATTACTAAGAAAATTAACAAACAAATTATATCAGCAATTCTGTCTGTAAATAATGCTAAGAAGGCAATTCCAAGATATCCGTACAGGTGAATGATCAAATCTTAGCATATGTCTAACAGCCTTTCAAGTGAGATGACGTGTGGATTTGCTTGCTTTTCTGTTTTCCTTACCCACTGAGGCCATACACCCAGGCCATTTCCAACGCTGCAGTGACAGCGAAGCTGCCCAGGGCAGCTGCACAGCTCAGCACCCTCCACTGTGTCTGCCACACAAGGGCACAGAAACAGGCACTGAGGGGCCACAGGCACAGAAACAGGCACTGAGGGGCCACGGGCACAATGCCACTGTCTCCTCCCTCCTCCAGGAGCAGACTCAGCCAGCTCTACACCAGCAGCAGGGTTGAGGGAGTAAGGCAATAAAGGTAAAACACCGTGGCTCTTCACCATCATCCGTATTTTCCATCACCCAATTCCAAAGGTGTTATCTTGAACATGCCAGTCCCATGTGAAGGTTTACAGACATCTGCAAACATTCATACTTCAAGGAACACAACAGTTATGCACTTTGCTGGTGTGATATGAATTAGCAGTTTCCCACTCTTCATTGCCACAATAAATCAAGACAGAAAGAACTGTTGGTATACACAACAACATCAAAGAGCCTGGAATAGAAATAGTGAATTGCAGTTATAAAAATAAATTCCTATAAAGAAGAGAGAAGCGAAAAGGAGATGAATGTTCTAATCTTACCTTCATCATAATCTTATTAGCATTTCTCAGTGAGTAGTTCAAGTATCAGTCTATACTCTTATGAATCTGTCTCATAAATATGTCAAGTGCAAAGTATAGTTATTTTAATAGTCTGTGTTGGTGGGCTATCATGGATTTAATTAAGAGACAACTAGTGTATGAAATATGACACAAAAGCACCAAACTAAATGGAGAAATGTTTTACTGCAGATTTAAATCAGGGACACAGAAGTAATGATGATCTGGCCTTACAAACCTACCTACATTTAATTAATGCAGACCAGCACAGACCTGTTCATATAGGGGAAAAAAAGAAGAGGCATTAAAAATAATGATTTAAGCTATAATATGTTATTTATAAAGACATTTGCATTATCTCCAACAGCATTATGTTATTCATAAATGTGTGTTGGTTTGTGGCTCTTAAATTAATTTTCAAAAGCTGGAAATGCACTTCCAATTAGTAAAATATTACTTTCAGCTATCTGTTTTTCCAAAATGAAGCCTTTGTTAAGCTTCCTGCCTTCCTTTGAAGGGTCTCAGAATGCTCAAATCACTCTTACAAAATTGCCAATATTCTTATAGGGTTGCATTGAAAACTGTTATTTGCCACCCAAATCTGCTCTTTCTCCATCTTTCTGCATGTATTCAAAAAATGAGGGCACGCTCAGCACTGTGAGTATGCAGGATTGGATGTTTGAGCACTGCACAATCCTGTCTGCTATCATTTTGGTGCACTGCTTTGACTTGATAGGAGATTTGGCAAGATACACTGGTTTTAAGAAGCAGCACAACAGCATATATTTTCACGTTTAAATTCCTACTTAAGAGTTTAACACTATTTTAGAAAGAAAAAATCCAATAATTCCCTGAAACCATTCCAGTATCTTGAATGATCTTGCAGAATCATTGACTGCCAACAACATCAGTTGCACTGAAGTTGAAAGCAAGGCTTACTATTGATTTGTAAGGGCACAGAAGCAGACTCTGACAATAAACAGTTAAGAATACGCCTGTCTGGCTGTAAGAATTGATACCTGGGTCAACTACAGGAACCATATTTATACATTATTTTCATGTCTAAGACTTTGCTTTTTATTAACCTGATCTAACAGGTACTAGCTGATTTTATTAACCTGATCCAACAGGTACTTCATGTTAACTTTTATCAATTCAAGTAGCTTCCAGTCATTTAGAATAGAATAACCTTTAATTGGTTGGTTGGTCTAACAGGCAGTTAAAGCATTCAGAGATTTTATTAACCTTTTATTACTAAAGGAGAAGAAAAAAGACAGTAGCCAGAAAGCACCATTAAGTGAACTTAGTCTTTATTTTCAGAAAACTCAGAGCTGTGGACTCTAGGTGCTCTCCAAACACCATAATTTGGACTGCCAGGAATGTAATAAAAACTGTAAAATGACACAAAAATGAAAGTACTTGGAAGAAATAAATTCATAACTACTTTTATTTTTTGGTGAAGAAAACATCAAAGGTTTGCAACTCAGCCTGGAAGGCAAAAATGGATAAAAGGATAGAGCCTATAGTTTCAAAATATTTTTCTCTTTAATGAACAGTTGAAAATATCCATAAATCTCTTCCAGTATCACTGTATTTAAAAAGCAGTCAAGTCTTTTGTGCCTGACATGTTTATAGTAAATCTATTATCATCTGTCATGTTTGCATAAATTGTCCAAAAGTTCATCCTGTCCTGGCTGTCTTTCAGTATTCATTAGTATTGAAGTAATTTTTGGAGTAAATGAAGGGGAAAAATGCCCAGAAATTGAGATAATAGATAGAAAGAACGAGACTTCGTATAACTAGCAAGAACAAACAGACCTTTATTCAGCTAAATTCACAGAAATTTGTTTTTTTATTGAGCAAACCAGTACGTAAGTGTGTAATAAATAACCACAGACAATCAGGACGAAATTCTAAATAATATATTATAAGGTAGTAATATAGTCCCAAATAGGTATTTATATGGACACCTAACTCATCAAATGGCTCTTGTCACAGATCTGCTGTGAGCCATCGCCTGGATTTAGCATACCTTTGCACCTTCCTCTGATAGTAAGAATTACAGTGCAGAAACACAATGTGAGTCCAAATCTTCCACCTTCTTTCTCAGTTCAGAAGACAAATATAACAAAAATGGAGAAAATAACACTGACAAAGAACTGCCATGGGGATACAGCCTGAAACGTGGGGCTGGCTGAAGCTCCTGTCTGAGGGGAGGCACTGCACAGCTGAGGGCCTCTGCCTTCTCATGGCACAGAGGATTTGGGTGCCTCCAGCCTCCAGAGCGTGTCCTGCCTTAGCCATCCGCTCCATCCGGGACATTCCCTGGCGTGTCCTGCCTTAGCCATCCACTCCATCCGGGACATTCCCTGGAGTGTCCTGCCTTAGCCATCCGCTCCATCCGGGACATTCCCTGGAGTGTCCTGCCTTAGCCATCCACTCCATATGGGACATTCCCTGCTGTGTCCTGCCTTAGCCATCCGCTCCACCCGGGACATTCCCCAGCGTGTCCTGCCTTAGCCATCCGCTCCATCCGGGACATTCCCCGGCGTGTCCTGCCTTAGCCATCCGCTCCATCCAGGACATTCCCTGGCGTGTCCTGCCTTAGCCATCCGCTCCATCCGGGACATTCCCTGCTGTGTCCTGCCTTAGCCATCCACTCCATCCAGGACATTCCCTAGTGTGTCCTGCCTTAGCCATCCGCTCCGCCAGCTTCCTCTCCCAGCCTCAGCACTGGGAGGTGTCCCCATGGCCCACTGCCTTGCAGTGCCTGGCTGTGCCGTGGGTGTTTGCAGGAGGCAGCACCAGCATGACCCCTTTCCCATCAAGGAGGAAGGAACAAACACAGAGCTTTCAGCTACTCAACAAACTACCAAATTTAAGAGCTTCCTCTCAGGAATAATTAGAGGCACTTTGGGTGGCATTGTAACTGGAGCATCTAAACACCTTTTAGGTTCCTTGTAGCACAAGGTAGTGTGAGAAAAAAAAAACTATGCTCACCTTTTAATTTCAAAAGGTTTATTAAAAACCTTATTAAAATACAACAGGAGATTGAATAAGGAGAAACAGTGCTGGGAGTAAGGGCTCAACCACCATGTGCTCGTCTATAAAATGGATGTTCTACTTTTTATACCCCCAGCCCCTCCTAAAGTCTTGTCAATTGGCTCCTTCTTCGCTGCTCAGTGGTGGAGATCACTTTCTCACTCCTTGATTGGAAGTCGGAAGTTGCCAAAGGAACAAGCTGACCCTCCCAAATACTCCACCTACTAGGACTATCCCGTGGTAACAATGTATGGGAGAGGGGAAACATACCTGTCATGTACAGAACCTCTCTTCACATATTCACCCCTTAATTGAGAGAGCCAATTATTATATCACTTACCTATAACAGTAGGGACTTGATAAAAAGGGCTGAAAATCAAGGACATAATTTTGCTGAGTTACTCAAGTAACAAAGAGGTCAATAGATAAGAAATACCTGTATTGCTTCACTGCAACCAAAGGAACAAGGAAACCCAGAGCTTTCTAGTCTAGACTCCCACAGAATCAAACCTGAAGATGTGCAGGAAGAAATTACCCTGGTCTACACTCTACACAATGTGTTCATTAGATTTTAAAATAATAGGACACTATATCTCTTTGCCTCAGGGCACAGTTTCTTGTGATTTCCATTAAAAGTCTTGTTGACAGCAGGGTTTGTTCAATGAAGTGTGAACATAACAATGGTTTTACAGAGTTTTACAAAGTAAAAAAAAAAAGCTCCCCACACCTCTATCAAAAACAATTTGCAGAATTAAATATTTAACAAACAAGTTTGAGATCTGCAGTGATTAAATTAGTGAGATAATTAGCAAGATATTTAAGGTTAATGTTTACAAGTAGGTTAATTATATCCTTTCCCAAATCTCTGTTTTCATTTCGTTTGACACATGTTGCAATAACAGTGAAAGTGAGGCCGTTCTTGCAGAGGTGGAAGCCAAGGCAGCATGTGTCACCAAAGGTGAAGAAATGCACATTTCTGAGGGAACTTTTCTCCAATATACAGTCTTAGTACCTTGTTCTTCATGTCCCAGCAATTCTCCATCTTTTAGGGTGAATTCCTTTGAATAACACTTCAGATCTGTATAAAGAAACGTGTTCTACAGGACTTAAGGGATTTCGTAGCTTCAAGGCTTCATATAACTCTCTGATGTTAATTACAAAAGTGATGGTGTTTAATGCTCTGTACTGAATTTAGTCTGCGTGAACAGCTCCGGTGTACAAGACTGCAGACCCAAGGCAATGTAGAGAGCTGAAATTTCCTTCTGATTGGATGTCATTGAGGTTACTTCACGTTTATTATAATGAAATTAAGAACAGAATCTGCTACAATTATCAGCAGGATGGTTGTAGAGAATCAAGAAGGGAATCATGCTTCAATAAAGTTTTAAAAAACTATTTAGCAGCTATTTGGGCAGAAGCAACAGGACATGCCATCTGGATTAACTTACATAAAGCTATTCTGAAATCATGTGAAGCCACTGTGACCATAGGCTCTGAGAAACCAGGGAGCACAGCCATGAGTGCAGTGCAATGCTCCCCGGCCCTGAGCTCAGCTACAAGCTGATGCTGTTGAAGGGAAAGGTGCTGAAGCTTTCCAGTAGCTGAAGAAACATTTTTCAATCATCTGACCACTGCTTCCTCTTCTTCCTGACAGAGAGAGTACCTTGTTGTCTTCTCAGTACACCAGAGCCCAGGACCAAACTTCCCAAACCCTGATGGGACTAAAATCCCACATATGGGGATGAGCCTCGTAATTTCCACCTTTAAAACAAGGGAGGTCAAGAACCAGATATTGTCAAACGTTACAACATTTGACACTCAGATCTTATTTAGACAGCAAGTGTGATCTGTAACCATTACATCTGCCTCAGCACATTTTACAAGGTTTCCTCCTTGGTAAACATATAACGTGTAGTCTGCTGACGGCCTCTCGGTCCAGCCGCCCTCTTCTAGCCACTGGCAGCCTCAGAAAAAGTTCATTTTTCATTCATTGCCAATTTTTGATTCTTCCATCTGGACAGTTGCCTCTCCCATAGGGTCAGGGCTGCTGGGGGGCCTGTTCTCATGAGCCATGGGATCCTGTCCTGCCCCAGTCCCTTGGAGTGAGCGCTGTTGTCTGTCAGCACAGCAAGGGGGGCTCCTGGAGAGGCTGTGCTGCCTCCCATTCTAACCCAACTCCAGTGCTCCCATCCCCTGCCATTGGGCCCGTTCCCCCCCAGGAAGAGGCTGCTTTCTGGCTGTTAATGGCACCTGTTAAGTCTGCCTCGTGCGGACTCATGGCCCAGCCTACCCCTGGGAGAAGCGCAGGCCAGCTGCAGGCCCAGCCCGCCCAGCTCCTCCATGCCTCCCCTCCACGGTGGGGTCGGAAAGCTGTTACCGGGAAAGCAAAGCACGCGCGCCATGCCCCAGGGGAGGAGGGAAGCCAGGACTGTGGGGGACAACTGGATAAAATGGTTTGTGTAAAACTTTCTCCAGCTACCATTTTACTGAGCAAAAGGACGGATCTGGAAGTCTTATCCCTGTCTAGGGAAGATGTGTTTTTCTATACCTCTGCACCTATAGGAATCAACCTTCTGAGTGAAAGGAGTCACCTTTTAAACTAGAGTGAGCCACAGCAGTCGGTTCTTGGGTTCTGCATTCTAGGAAACTCACTGCACTATTTGAAACTTTAATTGTTTTCTGAATTTTTTAAGCTGCAAAATTTTACTCAGTGTTGTTTTGTGTGGTTTTAATTTTTTGTTTGTTTGTTTCATTCTAGTATGGTGCTGTTATTTCATATATTATTTGATCATTTTGCCATACCATTACAAAACATTAACGTGCCCATGCCTGCTGGACACTGCTGATAAGGAGGCTCACAAGACAGGAGCTGGTGCAAATCAGTCTCTGTCCTTTTGAAAAATTAGTTTAAGTAATTTTACATTTTTACTTTCCCAAAGCGACACTGCAGCTATTTCTCTTCCTTTCTTATTTATTGTTGAAACCACTGCAATGTAAACATATACTTCTCTATCCTACATCCCTACTGCCACAGACAAGCCCTTCCCTGTAATATTTCAGGGGCAAGCACAGAGGTGGGGATTCTCTGGGCTGCACTGCATTTTCACAAGTGACTACTGTGAGTGTACATACAAGTAGAGCAACTGATTTTTGAAAGGCAGTTAGATACCCAACCAGTAATTGTGTGCACAATTACTGTGATTACACATGTAATCACGGTCATTGTGCTTTTAAATGATGCATGTGCTATTCTAAAAATTCACTGCTGTATTACTAAAATTAATGGGAGCTTTGCCATCAATTTAAACTGATGGAGGATCAAACACTATGCATTGTGGCAATATCCAAGATATATCCAAGAGCAAGTGCAATTTTTGCAACACAAATGCTAAATTCTCAGTATATTGAAACAGTAAAGGAGGGATGGAGACATAGCTTTTTAGCATATGTAGGTATATATTCATTATGCATTCATTAATAAATTATCATTTTTGAATAGAGTTCTGGATTTGATTCAAACTACACAGACATTAAGAGAAAACTAGGGCTCTGGATCAAGGTTTCTTCCCCTAATGTTTCCAATTAGCTCAGATTATAGAGCTGTGCATGCATTTGTTCATGACAAAGTCTTTGGCTTTTGACTGCCTTGTCGTTCAAGAGTTAAACAGGATTTTGCAGTGAAGATGCTGTGCAATACAGTAGGTATAGTGATATGTAGTATTTCACATCTAGTCTTTGTCCATGTTCTAACAATGTGCATTAAATGTGTTACTATTGTCTCTTTTTCCGATTAGTTTACAGCCCTGTAGTTCCAGCTGTTTTATTCTGAAACTCTAAAACCCTGTCACTAGGGAGTTCTGTGTAATTGCCCATAATATGCACCACATTATCCATTTCAGGAACTGTGCTGAAAGACAGCAGCAATAAGGGGTTTTCTAAAGGCAGTCTGGTTTACACTAATGGATCTAACAGGAAGGAAATGCAATTTGAAAGAAGCTGATGCATATGTTCTATTGTTGAATATAATGTTTGATTTAATTATTAACTGTCTGTGATGGAAAGTCAGATCCTGCTCAGTTCTGCTTACAGTTTGGTATTCTGCTACCAGTAAAAACAGACGAGATTCAGTCTTAGGATTTAAGAGTTCTTTGTAAAGTACTGACATTTAATTGTGCTTTTATAAAATATCAGCTGAGGAACTTCAATTGCACACTTCTTCCATGCAGACTGGCTTCCTTTTATCAAGCTAAATATACAATATAGAAGCCAACTCTTTTTCATTTTCCCTTGCATAAATCAGGAGATTCTCAAAGTTAACAATCTGCTGTAATTATTTAAATAAATATGATCCAAATTGAGTTCATATTCACTGCTGTTCATGACCTATTCATTTTTATTTTATCTTACTTTCATGTCATACACATAGCACTGCAGTCAATCTACTGTATCGCTGAGGATGCTCACAATGGACCCAAGTGAATTTTTAGGAAGGAGTTAAAATGTGCTGGCATGACTATACCTATCCTTCTTTTATCAGGGACAGAAGATTTGGCAGCTCGTTTCAGTCCAATTCTATAATTGGTGTTTTGTGATGTCTAGTAAATTGTTGCATTGTGTTACAAAGGTCCCTAATTCCATGGGTGGGTGTTAACATGCTGTAAGGAATGAATTCATTATGGAGAACTCTTACCTGAAATTCCATTATCCTTTCCTCACCATGGTGACTCCTATCAAACTCATTCATATAACGTAATCTGGAAAGAAATAGGTACTGATGCTAAACAGCTGTATTTTCAGAGGAGCTTAAAGGTAAAAAAAAAATCACAGTTCTTCTGCATGATTCAGACAAAAACAGTGGTTTAATACCACTAGTAAACAAAATAATTGAGCAACGTAATTTCAGTTTTGTATTTTGTATCTGTCTGGTGAGATTATTATCTTTGAAGCTATCTTAAACAGACGCCGAACTGCAGCTGAAATTAAACAATAGTAATGATATTTGGAGTGCATCCAGAATGCAGATTTTGTTAAACATACCTTTCTACAAGTAGTGCACACAGCATTAGCTCTGTGGGATGCACCTTACTTTGCAAGCTCCAAAGAGATTGGTTACTTTGTTAAGGAGGGTAATAGAAAGAAATCAAGTTCCTAGGAAATACATCACCATGCCTCAGATCCCTAATTGATTTTGACAACTTAAGAAAAAGTAGAGACCCTGTCCCTGGCATATTTGCGTTCTTAGTGTCAGTCAGTAAACTTCAGGCAAAGAGTATGAAAGAGCCATTAGAGCAAAATCCATCTCACATTTATCTGGAGAGTTTTGTTTGTAATCTGTTTTCTGTTGTAAGGATCTGAAAAGATTTTCTGAAAATCTCAAACACTTTGAATATTTTGTTTTAGAGAAATACCTAAGAGCTTAGATGAAAATATAGCCAGACAGCTTTAGCCCACGGCTCCCATCAGAGCAGATTTCTGCTGGATCTTTCCTGGATCAAGAACATCATAAAACCAATTCTTCAGGCTATTTCAGGACTCCTGAAAAGGAGTTCTTCTGAAAAGCCTTGCCAGAAACCAAAAGATGCCAAGGTGTGCAGCCTCTTTTAAAAAGTTAACAACAAACCCGCAAAACAGGTATGAGCTGAGGTCAGCTCTCGTTTTGCCGAAAGTTTTCCCTTAGTTTCACTGTTACTCCTACTCCCAATTAAAAGTTTATTGAAGCACTTTGCATACTCTAGTGTATTGAAGAAGCAATTGTTGGAGTGAAAAGGAAAACTGTCAGTTCTGAAAATAGCTTGGACTACTCATGTGTCATTCTCAGTGTATGCTGAAATATCCAGAAAAACGTGGCTCACACTGCGGATTGCATCAGATACCGACACATGTATAAGCAACGCACTCCCCGCTTCCTCCTCCTGGGGCTCATTTTTACAGAACACATGGTTAGAACTAAGCTGTGCTTTCTGCCATTGGAGTAAACTACAATGGAGCAGAGCACAAAGGAAATTTATTCCCCATGTGTAGGATCTGCCTGTAGAGCTCAGTGTGAGAATTAACGGCAGACACGTGTAAGCAGCACGCTGCAGGGGAGGGGGGAAACAGCCTGCTTCATTTTCTTGAATCTCATGACCAGACCTCAGGTAAAACTCTGTATGTGCCGAGTGTCAGATCATTTGCAGATGACAAACACGAGGTTCTTGTGCAGGTCCTGGGAGCTCATCCTCCTATCTCAGCCACGCCAGAACCCATCTGGCCTGAACATCCCCAGTGCACCCCCAATGCACCTGTGTGACCAATCCACCCACTCATTCCCTCTTCCCTTCTCAGCATGCAGCACCCTGCACTGTTCATGCTTTGTCTCCATCCTAAAGTACCTCCCTCTGTTTGCTGGCTTAGGCATGTCCAAGAGGGGGATTGAAAAGTGGCATTCACAGCAATGGAAAAAGGGTGGAAATCATATTCACAGGGAGACAGAACTGAACTCACGCAGGTGTTTCTCCATGTCTGCTGTGACTCCTCTAGGCAGCAAAACAGGTGAGTTTGCTGCATGCTAATCAGGAAAAAACCATCTGAAATATGCATCTGCACATGAGCATCTGTGCAGAGTTTCTCCAAACCAGTTCTCAAGTGCTTTTTTTCCCCGTATGGGCCTCTTTTGTACTTTGTTGTGCCAAGAGGCTTATTTTGTATAGGTGGAGAGACCCCTATCCACCAGTCATCAGGGAGTGCTATTAATATGCAACATCTTGAATGCATGAGCTGAATGACAAGCTGGCAGTGTTTGAGAATGTGTGGTCCAAGTTTATGTCTCTCCCTGAAGAGGCGAAAAGCCCCTTCCCAAACTCTCTGCCAAACTGTGCAAAAGATGAAAGAAAGGAGAATGGGCAACCTATTTCTTTTGCTTCTTTCTTCCTAATACCTTGACACTATCGTTTCCTTCCTCTGGCCACAGTTACTGTGAATGGCCAATTTCAAATAGTTTGCTACTGACTTTAAACGTTGAAACAGAACAGGACAGCAAAGTTGTTAATTTATTTTTTTTTAAATGCTTGTGGAAGAAATGTATTAGACTTTTTATACAAAAATTGTCTTTTAGTTTCACATGTCGTTCTCTATCCTCTGTCTGAAATGTCCTAACAAAAGTGAATTAGATTGAGGTCCTGAATTTTAGGCATTTTTGCACTTTGCTTTTGGTCACGCTGTGTCACCACACAAGGCTCAACTCAGTGAGTTTTTAAGCCTGGAAAAATTTGCTGAGTGTTTTACGAGCCTGAGTAGCAAGAAAGTATACCAGCAAGTCTCATTATGGATTAGCTACAGTTTGATCTAGGAAGAATAAATGGGTGTTTCTTGTACTTCTCACCAAGAAGATGGGAAAGGATGCAGAGGGAAGAGGAGGAATCAGTCACCATCCCTGGCCTCTGAACCAGCCTGTGGCTGTTCCCAGACATTCCATGGGGCTCAGGAGCTGGACTCTGCTTGTGCAATTTAGCTGCATCTACTGAGATGTTCACCTAGGTCCTCCTGCACAAGAAGTGTGCTGGATGCTGTTATGACATGACATAAAAGAACCATGCTGTGGTTTGTGGTTTGTTTGCAGCACTGGTGCCTTAAACACACCTTTGGCCTTCACCAGCTGTTCAGCTTTGGGGTGATCAGAAAGAATTAGAGAAGCAAAGGTGCACAGATTAAAAATTTGCTTCCGAGTTGTGTGATAGAAGAACCAGGAGTACCCAGACATGCCCACACGTGTCCATGTGGTCTAGGAGCAATGTCTACCTTGTGAGCAGAACTGAAACAAGCCCACTCCAGAGACATCTCCTTGGTACAGTCACTCCCACTGAGTCCATGTGGTCAAGCAAGAAGCTGGTTTCACAGTTCTCCATGGCAGTGTGGAGTTAGGACCTGGTTTTGCTGAACTCAGTCCCAGCTGGCTGGGGCCTCCCAAGCCACAAGTTTCAGACCAGCATCTCCCTCCCCAGCAGTATCCTTGCTAGAGCCTGGCCTGATCAGCAAGTGGCTCCACCCCAGCAGAGCAGCAATGGGAACAGCAACCCGGGCTTTTCAGACACCAGCTGTTTCCCTGGCATCGCTGCCTCCCTCTCTGCATGTGCCTTTGTCATTCCCTGAATCTCTGCCCGCTGCACAACTCTTGGAATCAGTTAAAATGACTTTTGGGATGTTTTCCTCTTGCCTTAAAGGACTCATGTGCTTTGTTTTTCCCTCAGTCACAGCAGAACATAGAAAATGGTCTACATGGAAAATGTGAAAGATGGTTTCTATGTAAATTGAAGGTAATGTCAGCCAAATTAATTTGTTCATTCAACATCTATAAATAATTTGGTATTCTGCATTTACAAATTTATATTATTTCTTACAGAGAATCTATTTTCTGCATGTTCAATTCAATTTTTTAACTTCTCCAACCATTTTTCACCATTCCATAAAGCAGGTTCATTTACAAATTATGCTTATCAATCACAAGGAAAATTACGTTTTTTATTCCTTTTTATGAGATTGAAGTTCTATCCCTTTTTTGGGAAGATTATGTAGTATCTTACCAAAAATTATTTTCAATTCAGGGAACAGGGGAAAGTAGGGAAGGTCAGACAAATGCTGCCAAAGGAGTAAAATTACTAGCTACAATTATCAGCCTGAGAAAAAAACAGCTACAGTTTGTAGAGCGATGTGGAAGAAGTACAAATACATACTTTTATAATGTTATGACTTTCCTTGAAATTCATTCATGCAAATTTGTTAAAATTTAGGTGAGTTATTAAGAACCCCATAAAATAGACAATCTATTAATGCAGAAGGAGCTAGCAATGTTGATACTTTGAATCTAGGAAATATGGATTTTTATCAGCTTGCCCTCAGAAAGAGTGAAGAGATTTTCCAGCATAAGAGACACCTGAGTAATTTAAACTTTCAGGCTGACGTATCTCTGTTGTTGAGTGCATGTAACCTCCCCAAGATCACAGACAGGTGCTAGGCACAGGTCTTCCACAGAAGAGAAAATCAAAGCCTTGAATCATACATTCAAGGGCTTCTCACAGAGAGAGAAGTGAAATAATTTTAAACAAAATTCTAGGTATTGAATAAACACCACAGCAGCACTGATGGCGGCAGCAGAAGCTGGGGGTCCCTGGGCTGTTCCCCAGCTCTGGCCCTGGCTTTGCATAGTGCTGTGTCTGGGATCAGGGCAATTCCAGCTGTGCCAGAGCAGCTGCAGGAGTGTCCCCACAAGCAGAGAGATGAGCCACCTCCTGTGTGGGCAGCACCAACCTCTGCCCACTGGAGAGGCCATGCCTGCAACATCAAGCATCCTTTCTCCAGGCACACTGTGGTGGTTTCCAGTTACAGCCCCTCTGTGTAGGGCCAATATCCTTACAAACATCCCGTTCCTTCTGTGAGCCACGGTGGCTTTACACCAGCAGGCAGCAGTGGAAAGAAAACATCTCAGAGTTAAAATGCACCATCTTGGCCTTCTGCTCAACTGCCCCCCAGAAAATACCCACACATCTAGGCTAGGGGCTATTTTAATGACACCAGATAGACTCCACTTACCCTGCTGAGGGTATCCTCTGATGCCACTACAGTGAGGAATAACTTCCCCCTACACTGTCAGCAGGACACATGTGGATTTCTTCAAAATAATAGAGATCTCAAAATAAAAGGATATGGATTTAGGCCATCTTGTCAATCACAGGAAAGAACAGTCCAACAGGTATATAAAGGGAGTTTGTAACAAAATGTGCTTTTGTTTCTGAAGACCAGCAGATATACGTGGCTTTAGTGTTGGTTGGATAGACTATGAACTTCCAAGCATTTCTTGTGAGACAAAGTATTTTGCTGGAGACAAGCAAGACCAAGAGACTTTCCACTAGACCAAAAAAAAAAAAAAAATGATGCAACCAACAACTTCATTAGCACCTCAGAAGGGCAGCAGCAGGAAAATCTGAGCAATGTGCTATGCAGCTGAACTTGGCAAGCATCTGGTAACTCTCACCTTGTGCAGATCCCTCAGCCACTGTTGGCACTCATGTATTGCCCAGGTTCCTGATACCTGGTTGTCTTGAGATGCTGCTGACACGAAAGCCTCCACCATTTGGATCTTGCTGTGTCCCCCCTGATTCACAGCAGGAAGGATGCTGCCAGCCTCGGGCACGCTGCTCCACACTGCCAGGAACCCCAGATCCTATGGCCAGCAGGCATTTGCTACTAAAAGGCACAGGGAGGCAGCCCAGGGTCTCACAGCACAGACCTTCACAGACAGATGCAAGGCATGGGACACTACACAGCCATTATATTAAACAGAGCTTCAAAGCTGCAAAAATATTAAGACACCAAAAAATAGAAGCATAAAGGTCCTTTAATAGCCCTTTGCTGCTCTTGCCATGAGCTCAAGCGCTTAGTGAGGAAGTGACCTTTACAAAATTATTGTTTATGATCTCTCCGTGTGTGCCAGTATAGGCACAAAGAGTATTCCAATTTATTTAAAAGGTTACATATCAAAACTGAATATGCAGTACAACTGTGTTATCATACTGTATAGCTTTTACACAGGAAATCCAGTCCTTGACTATGACTTCTAGGTACTGGGGCAAGATTCTCTCACTATTCAAACTAGAGATGAAAAAGCAATACATAACAAAATAATTTATTCATCCTACATTTCTTGTTTTTAAATTATCTAAAAATCACTCAGAAAATTCCCCAAATAATTCCTGGCTTTAAATTACTCACAAATTTCTTCCAATAAACAGTATTTTAGCTTGCAAAATATTTGAACATGGAATTCAAGGTACTCAATACCCTGCCAAGCCAAGGCTGGTCATGCTGAAAAATTTGGTTGTTTCAGGTTCAGAACCTGATTCAATTTCTTTTGAGTTGTATTTACCCTCTTATGGTACCTTATGCATCACAATCTCCTCCTCCTCTGCTGCTTGTGCACTGGCTGTGCCTGCTGAGGGAGACTCACCCAGCCCTGCCTGTTACCTGCCCTCAAGCTGGTTCCAGTAACTAGGTGGAAAACCACTCCCCTGCTCTGAGGGAATACTTGTGTGTGTATATTTCCTTGCTCCACCAGTAAGGAAGTGCCCTGAATCAGCCATAGGGAATATGCTGTTCAGTTGCCAAGGTAAAAGATGAAATCAGGACACATTTAGTCCAGCAAAATAAGTGGTTACACTCCTGCGTACAACAATGGATGAACTCACAAAATAAAAACTAAACTGAAATGTAAAGTGCATTCCTAGACTGCAGTTGTCAATGAGAACCTCTCCTCCCCTGCAAGATTAGTAGCACAGGGGGCTGCTAAGGCCGGGTGCAAACCTCACTCAGGCTGTTCCCCCGGAGCAGCCCCTTCCCCTGGCTCGAGGTGGCTGAGCTCACCTTCCTGGGCTGGCCCCTGGGCTCCTGTGGTCTCCTCCGCAGGCTGCCAGCAGCTTCTCCTCTGAGCCTCCCCACACATCCCAGCTCCAGCCAGAACTGATCCCACTGCATCCATGGAGGGGTCAAGCATCCTTCCCGCTCTTCCTTGTTTCTAGGAACACAAAAGTACCTGTGCCAAGCAGGCCCACGCCCCATCCTCCCATCTCACTTGCTGGTGTTGGTTTCTCCTTCTGATATGGAAGACTTGCCAAACTGTCATTTCTGTTGTGTTCCTTAGTAAGAATATTGTTTTCAGCTTCAGTTCTTCCTGCAAGTCAGAGGGCTCTAGATAATGTTTAAACAGGATACACCATGAGAAAAGTTTTATACCAACATCTTATTAGATCTAGGGCTTCTTGTGTGAAGTCAGCTTCTAATTGAAACCACTCGTCCCATTTTGGAGCTCCAATGACAGTCACTGCATGTATACCACTTTTTCTAAGCTAGCCCAAACTATCAGCCATTGCAATCTATCATGATTCTTGTCTTCAATGGTTAAAAATCCAAACAACTACTTCCTTAAAATTATTCTGCTTGGACATAGTCACTGAACTTGGCCGTGATCATGGCCTGATAGCACAAATGAGGAGAAATTGGCCTCTAAGATTCACTTCGTGCTGAAGTACAATGTTTAATATATTTTTTAAAAAATCCTCAAACGGAAATTGGAAATCTGCACAGTTTCTTATTTCCTTGTATATTCTAATTTGTTTCTGCTTCTTGATGAATCCTGTAAGGTAAATGTTTTCCAAAGTGTTCTATCCAGCTAAAACCTTCCTGGAGGCCTTCAAATATACAGTCCCACAGAACAGATCACAAATATCAGGCAGCATGATGTAAAATCCAAATCTCACAATTAAATATATCACTGAAAAATTATTTTCTGCAAGTATATGAAATATCTAATTGAAAATTTGCTTTTGCAAATATTCATGAAAGTTAATTTCAAGTGCATGTATGCTCATAGAGAGCAAATTCACAAAGTCATAGGCATGATCAATTTGGAGTTAATTTCTGAATTTAAATGAATATTCATAGACAATTTCAACTATTCGTTTAACTTCAATACAGACTCATCAGCACTCATTTGCACCTAGTTTTTATTAGTGCAAATCAGGATTAAAAATACTGAAATCAAAAGTTAAGCATGTCTGAAAAATCCTTAAAAATCACAATTAAAACAGCCTTTCTTATCTTCAGAATTGAATAAACCTAGCTTTCTTTTTCTAGCTTCCTTTTCTATCAAAATTTGAGAATGATTTGTTAACTTTTGAAGTTATTGTTCTGCTGTCAGCTAAAGCTATTTATATGCTTTGATACTAAACATTCCTTTACATAATGGTGTCTCTTCCTCCCAATTCCTTAAAAATTACTCATCTGCAATACTTTTTTCCACATTTCCTTGGATTCAGTTTAAATGAAGTTTATAAAACTCTCATAAAATTGTCTCTATCAGGCTTATTTCAAATTAAAAATTCTTCCACTTATGAAAAACTTTGACAATATCAAGAAAAAGGAGGATTGTATTTTAGACAGTAAACTTAAGCAATGGGAGGTCAATGAATTACTGAACCATTTTCCTAAAGAGCAGCAACAATCACACTTAGGTTACTTACATGCTCCGTGTTCTCATGGGACTGAAGAACTAGTGGGATATGATAATACAGTAAAATGGCATTGTTTGAAAAGCTTTAGTCATGAAACTTTTTTTTTAACATCTTATGAATTATTCTTTCTCAGTTTGAAGAGAACTCAGCAGTTCCTTATTTTATGTCTCCAAATTTATCTGGAAACGCTGGGATGACCCCTGAAGCTGTTTAGAAAGATGGGACCATATTAAAGGTCGTATTTTCAAAGATATTCTAGGTGAGTTAGAAGTGTAAAGGTCTATTCTTCTATATGTTTCAAAATGTCCTAGTCACTGCATGTATACCACTGTCACTTCCTAGTCACTTCTAGAAAGGGCATAAATCTGTGACTATTTGGCTCTTTTGACTGTCTCCCTAACATTACTTAATCAGAGCAATGCACAATGACATACACTGAGTTGCATCACAAAAGCTAACAAATTACATTACAGCTAATCGAGTTTGTGCTCTGTGATATCAAACATAAGCCTTTTCAGAAAATCCAACAATGAACCTGATGCCCATCATTCTTGAAGACTAATCAATCCTTTTTTCCTTCTTTCCACTGGAAAGATGCAGCAGAGATGTAGAACAACATCTCCTAAGAATGTCATGGCACTTTCTGGATGTCACAAATGCAATATTTGCAGTTATTGCTTGCATTTATATGGAGCTAATTACTTCACTACAAAGTAATTTTCTGGGAAGTATTTGCAACAAATGACAAATCTAAAAAAAAAAAAAAAAAAAAAAGAAAAAAGGGTTCCCCCTCCCCTTTTATTTTTGAACCATTTTTCTTAGATTATCCTAACATCTAAAATCAATATTTTTCTCTCTACTTATTTTCTTCAGAATCCAGCTTCTGGGCATGTTTTATACAAGGCAAAGTGAAAGGCTTAGCTTTGAAGTCACAGAAAACTCACTGGCCAAGTGTATCAACAATTCATGGAAATACATGTGAAGGCATAGAGTGGAGAACTGGTATAGATCAGAGAAACAACCCAAGCTGCTGTATCAGTTCAGCTTCATTTATTAAAAGGAATTGACAAGATACTCTGTATTGGAGTCTCGGATATATTACTTACAGAACAACAGGTCAAACTTTATGAGAAATTTCTGTTGCTGCCTTTTGAGGATGCAAAGGTCTTACCGCAGGAGGATCATTCAACTCCCCTGAGAGAAGAA
This sequence comes from Promerops cafer, assembly GCA_013398275.1. Classification (NCBI taxonomy): domain Eukaryota; kingdom Metazoa; phylum Chordata; class Aves; order Passeriformes; family Nectariniidae; genus Promerops; species Promerops cafer. The sequence goes on along the minus strand of VZSE01014839.1, from coordinate 1,374,006 downwards.
ATTCTCATTCCATCCTCTTCACCTTTATTTCTTAGATGATATTCACTCTTGTACAATAATCAGTAATTATCTACAGTTCTGAAAATACAAACGAAACATGACATTTCCTTAAATCCTTTCCTATTATTAGAATACTGAGACAGTCAATGCTAATTGATTAGCTAAGACATGTCTTAGTGAAGAAAACTGGTTTAACACAGGTTTTAATTTCAGTTGCAGAATTCTGCAGTATTCTTTCCCATTCAGCAGAAAGAATTTTCATCCTTGTCCTCTTTGCTTTCTCATTTGCCCCACAGTCATTTATTCAACTCTGTGGTTGTGAAGATTGCAGTAGCTGTTAGTCTACATGAAGAAACTGTTACAGGCACACCAAATAGATGATATGCAAATATACCATTGTGATTCATATGTTTCTTTAGGCTAATTTATATTTTAATGAATTTGGTCATTGGGAATTGAAGTACTTTAGCTTCAGAAATAGAGCTTGTTGAAAACCTTTCACTGAAATACATAAATTTCAAGCAGGTTTTCAGCCAGTTCGAATCACTGTTGAGATCCTTTATTTAGTGAACCAACACTTCAATAAATAAGACAGAGATACAACTTTTGTATAATAATCCATAATTTGATGTATGAGAGATAGGGATAGCAGAGAAAGCCATGCTCACTGGGACAAGCTATTTCTGAGGTACAATGCAGTTATAAACCACAATCTGAAAATTACTTTAAAATCACTTGGCCGTTGTTTTGTTGCAGGAGTAGCTTCTTTCAGGAGATAATTCAAAGTAATTTGAGAGATGCCATCAAGATTGAATAGACAAGCACTAGTCATAATTGGGAAACACAGGAGCAGCTCACGTGTCAGACAGAGGCAGCAATAGCCTGATGGGAACACTCGTAAGGTGGAAGTGGTCAGTGTTGCAGCCTGCTGCCACTAGAGCTGACCTGAGGAAGACCGCCCATACCAAAACTCCTGCAGATCTGAAAGAACAGTAAAATGAGCATAGTTCTTACATTAGCATGCAACACAGAATTTTGGTGGGAAAATCCAGAACTCAGGTTGGTGAAGAGAATTCAGGCACTAATGAAACTGCTTTGGGAAGGGGTGTAAGCCTTACCCACACTGGGTGTGAAAATGACTAGCCAGTGTCTTCTGAATTCATACTCAAGCTTTAAGGCATTCATTTTCCCTGCAAAAAACCACTGAATTTGAATTTTACCTAGGCTGGATACAGTCCAACATCTGCAAAATCTAGATTTCCACTGGCAACACTCAGCTACAGGAAATCTGAGCTTTTAGAGAAGCCCCTTGCACAACGGACATTTTGGAGCTGTGGCTCATTAGCTGTGGATTACTGAGCTCACTGCTGCTGGAAAGCCTGTGCTGTCATGGTCAAGCCAGAGTCGTCCGTGGTGGCCGCTGTTGGCTCTCTAAATAGATTACTTCAGTTTGGATGGAAAGAACATGCAGATTTAAGATCACAATCAGGAGGACAGGGAAAGGCAGAATGAGATTAAGAGAGATATCACTAAAAAACCTCACACGCTGAAAACAATGGCAGTAAAATCACAATGACAGAACAATCATTTATGTCATACCAGTTTGAGAGAACATCGATTTAAAAGGTGTAATCAGATCCACTTATTGCAAGGACTAAAAAAATATGGAAACTGTTAAAGTGAATAGAAATACATCCTTTGCTGTATTTTAAACCAGTAGCATAGCTTTACCCAATTAGAATGAAATCCATCTTATAAGAAATATCTAATTAGATATGGTAAACTTATTTTATTTTAAAAGAAAGACATTGATGACTCCTAATTATACACATACATGTTCTCTAAGTAAATTACTCATTGTCTAAGTCATTACGCCCAACGTGTCCTTATACAACAGTGGCATCTAGTGGCCAGCGGCCGGGCTCTGCTCCGGCTGGAAAAGGGAGACGGTCAAACGTAGTAGTAATGATAAACACCGCCGGGTTTTTTGTTTGTTTAATAGATCGCATTATTTCTAGATAACGAAATACTCCATGGATTATTATACTCATGTTAATTACAGGCCTTTTAGCATCCTAGCAGAAGGCACGAACCGATTGATGCTTGGACGCTGGGAGAGGAAAGGGAAAGCCCATCCACTGCCAGTCCAATGGAAACTAGGGCTGTGCCAGGTGGTTTCTGCCATGATAGCAACATCTGTACATGTAGTCTCTTTCTGTACCTCCAGATTTGTTCGCTGTAGTCCATTTGGCCCAGGTTTATCATTCAAGTTGGGAGAGTTGTTGCCGTAAGCCGGGCGTTGAGCAGGGAGCTGATGCGGCGGTCCCGCTGCCGCGCAGCCCGGGCGGCCCCAGAGCGGCCCCGCGCCGGCAGCCCCGGCAGCCGGAGCCCCCGGCAGCAGGAGCCCCCGGCAGCCGGAGCCCCCGGCAGCAGGAGCCCCCGGCAGCAGGAGCCCCCGGCAGCAGGAGCCCCCGGCAGCAGGAGCCCCCGGCAGCCGGAGCCCCCGGCAGCAGGAGCCCCCGGCAGCAGGAGCCCCCGGCACCGCCGAGGCAGCCCGGAGCCACCCGTGCAGTCCAGCCCACACCTGCTCGCACCGAGCTGTTCTGCTCCATGCCCCACACCTCAGCCGTAGTCAGGAAAGACTTTTGCAAGCCCCTTTGCTTCCTGTTAGCCACCCAACTGCACACTGCTGAGAATACAGCAGCATGTGCCGCCTCTGATTGCAGCGCTAGAGATAAAGCACCCAGTGGAATAAATAATTACATTTTACAGACCTGCATCCTGGAAGTATTTGTAATTAATGAGAAACAGAAAAAAAATGATGTGATGACAACATGCCCTAAAAGCAATGCATCACCATGGCCCTGAATAACTTGCCATCAGCTGAGCACTGCATTTACCCGTAAATCTTATTTTATGAAAAATAAGAACTTTGTATTCTAGAACTAGCTGGAAGTTCTGGATAACAACATTGTGAGTATATATTCTTGCACAGATGTCTACCACTTCAGTGAAAGCCATGTTTTAAAAAGTATATGCCTCTGAGATCCAATACTGATCTTACTGGTCAGACATGCAAACCCAAATAGTATTTCTCAGCGCCTCATTGTAACAAACTACTCCTATTCCCAGAAAAGCCTTGGGGCTTGATACCAGAAGTCCTGACAAATCAGACATCATCGAATTGTCAGATTGGCAAGCTGTTATCTTGGTTATCTGTGATAACCAAACAAAATTCAGATTCTACCTCAATTCACAGGAATGCAGTACTATTTCTGAGAGTCTAAAAATTCAAACATATTCCTGGCAGATTTGATCCCTTATTTCCCAACAAATAAATATCATAACTGAGATCATTAATTAAATTTAGAAGGTCTTTTTTTGTGTGTTTTCAAAAAAAAAATCACAATACATTAAACACGGATTTTCAGCATCATCCACTTATTACAACTAGTATTGTCTTAAATTTAATTTCTCCTGATTAATGACATCATGGGAAGACAGACAGAGAATCTTGTAGAAATCAGCTGCTTTGTCCAGTTTTTTTGGAGGTAAAAGACAAGTCAGAGATTTCATGCATCAAACGTGATCTCTAACCAGTCTGGGATTTTCCCAATTCCCTGCTGCTGGGTCCCACTTACCCGGCTTTTTCTCTCCATCCAGCCATCCTGCGAAGGGCTGCACTAAGTCAGCATTCTTCGACTGGATTGTTCCAGTGATCAATAGAGAAAGGACAATGATTTATTTATAAAGCAGCAATGCAGCACTGCAAGAATTAGTTCTCTTTTGGAAACGTTTCCCATTTTACACATTTCCTACATAAAAGAATGCACAATAAACTTCAGCATGAATTGCAGTGCAAACCACGTTTTAACTGTACTCCTTCATTTGCTTCTTTTTAGGAAGCATTGTGTGGTTTTGTTGTTCGGCTGTTGGGGTTTTTGCAGGGGGGGTGTAGGGGTGTGTATTTATTTATTTATTTATTTAAAGCTTGTCGTGTATTGATTTAGCAAGGAACAGGTAATAGCCATATCAATTTTCTCACAGTGAGATGTATTGGTAGAAAAACAATTTTATAACTAAACAGAAATGACTGATCTATTGGCTAGTATGAGCTATTCTATTACACATAGATTATAGAGCTGATATATATAAATAACTTAAGCGAGATCTGTATTTTAGATATGCTTCAACTGACATAGGCAGCACTGTTAAAAGCAAAAGGGCCACATCAGCAGTACAACATATACTAGAAGCTGATATTTTGCATAGGAAATGGGATATATGTCTCTGAGTTCCTTATTATGTTGATTATTACATTTGGGAGAAATAACATTGAGTATTATTATGGCAGCTTGAGAAATAACAATATATCTGAATCTGCAAAAAATACAGCTCGTAACAATCTGGGCACACACTCAGTGTTTCAGAAAAAGTAAATGTGATAGAAAGTATGCTTTATATCTTCAAGGAGAGATTTCCTCCCCCCCCCATTTTGGGTTGTACGTTTCTTCATAATCATCATTTTGCAATCTAATGTCAGAATGAAGCACAAAAGAGAATTTTTTTCCAACAATTGGAATTGCCATGGCAACACCCCAGATCTCAGATAAAGTTTGGTCCTGTACTGATAGTCACATGAGCATTTGTTTTTGTGCTAAGTGCAATACTGCATGTGAAAAGCACCTCAGTCTCTCTAGTTATGTATAAGAAGATGTAATTTGATTATTTCAGAAATGTGAAATATAAAATTTTGACAGCTCAATAGAAAGCTTCACCTTTAAAATCACATTTTTGAAATGACACAAATCATCAGAAGAAAATTAGGTACAGCTATCAATATTAAAAGCAGTTGTTTGCATCTCTAGTCTTACTTATGCTGAATCTGAGTAACTGTCCACTGTCCCCTTTCCAGCAGCTCTTAACTTTCCCAAACATATTGATCTTCAGTCTTTGAATTCACATACATATATAAAGAAACTTATGAATTTAAGCAACACCTACTAAAGAATCAAAGGAGACTATTTTTACCAGATATATTTATAATTGCCTTACACTATTGCAAAAAATTAGTTGAAGATAAAGACAGACATTTCTTTTCTGACACACAAAAATCCTATGCAAACTATAAGGAAACTAAAAACCTTGAAATTACAAATATTCTATGCTGGCAAATCTACATATCTATAAAACATGTACACGCCAAAATATTTAGGATGTATTCAGGAGGCTTTTATTCTGTATCATTACTCTGCAGGTTTGTAGAACAACCTACCAGAAACAAAATACAGAGGGACAGCCATGACCATTTGAGCTGAAACCTGATTCCTCCCCAAGCAGAAAACAAAACCAGGATATACTTTCTATCATGGTAGCATACAGTTCAGATTTCAATCACTGATTTTTTCAAATACTGTAGAGCCAAATGCTGTGTTTCAAAAAAACATGATGGAAATATCTAGGAGATAACCATAATTGTTCCCAAATAAACTTCCTAACAAATAGACAGAGTGCTAAATCACTTATTATGAATTTTAAGTTTTGATGACAATACAAATAATAGAGAATGCAAGATGAGACTGAAATTCTGTTGCAAAAATATGATTTGAGTGTAAATCACTGGGCAAATGTCATGAACAGCAACAAAAAAAGCAATTCAAGTATGTGGTCTTGGTATACTCAAGCAGCTACCACATGCTCTGTAATAAATAGAGTAAAGAATGTTTCCAGCTGGAGAGAGTAACTCAAATGCAAGATCTGTGTCTCCTTTCTCTTTAAGGGACAGATAGGTAAACAACATTGGTTAGGAAAGGATCTCTCAGAAGCCTGACATTAAACAAAGCAGTCATGGCTGTCATTGGAAAGATCCTAATTTCTAATATTTTATGAGTATACAGGGTCTGCCTGAAATACATGCTGGTGTTTGAAGTGTTACTATTCTACTGTTCATATCACAGATACAACTTCATGGATCCAGGATGACAAGCTTAACTCCTCAAATTAAAAACCTGAAAAGCTGCAAACTGTAATTAAGGGCAGAATAAGCTAATGACCAAAGCAGGAAGCTATGAAAATAAAAAAGCCTAGGACCAGATACTGCTGGCTGTTGTGGGGCTCAGTTTCTAAGCACCCAGAAGAACTCCTAAGTGCCTGTTTACTTGCCCCAAGAAGCGTACATTATTCTTTACTGGGTATCTCAATACCTTCACACAATAGCATCCCACCCTGACACACAAGTCCTTAGAGCTAGGCGAAGAGTCCTGCACCACTTTGGAGATCAACAACCTCCCCAGTTGCAAAATCCTTGGCAGATAAATTCTGCATGTCCTGGATGAGGTCCTGAGAAGCCAGGAACACATGCTGCACCAAAGTCAACTTAAATGTGATTCCTTTTCAATACTTACTGTGGGATACTAGGGAAGAGAAAGGAATATTACGCTACAATTTCTCAACATAGTTTAACTTTTTTTCTTTATCCTATGAATTCTAACCTGCAGAACAGTCTGTGAACTTTAAAATCATCATTTGGGTTTATCCCTGCTTAAATGCACAAATTCTAAATTAAGAGACCTTTGTTATGGAAAAGGCAAAGCATTCTGTTAATGCACATCATACTGCACTCTCCCAAGCAAAATGTTTACTTTGTGCAGGTAAAAACTGGGGCCTTTTTGAAGACATAGGCATCCTTTGAATCAGCTTTTCCATATTTGACATTGTTAGGCATTCCCTGTGATCTGAGGCAAAAAAATAAATTGAGCAATGAAAACTCAGTATTTTGGAGATCATAAGCTGAAACAGAAAATTGGGAGGGAGATGGGAAGACAGACAGCAGTAAGACTACATCACTAAGCATCTGGTTTTTTCACGCATTTCCTTGCTGCCCTACAATTTTTCTAGTAGCTCCTCTTTGAAGGGAATAACACATAGGTAGCTGTGTTACTGGCAGCTCTATCTGCAAGCATGCAGTTGTGATTTGCTTATGCAATGTTGTGTTTTAGTAGCCATTTGAAAGCATGACTGAAATATCCCATTGCACATTACAATGACTCTTGTACCAGTAACTAAAGATGTAGTCCCCAGGAAGTGCCATTTGTGTCAGTGGAGCACAGCTGCTCTGGAGGAAAAAGCCTGGGGCTGCTGCAGCAGCCATAGGGAAGCAAAGGGAACCAGCAGCTTTGGTCTGATTTGACATAGGATTCATCTCCTTTAAAGTATTTATTTGCAAACACCTTGCACAACATTTTTAGAGGAGTCTCCATTTTTTTCTATTCCTAATTATTTATTTTTTCAGGTGTTTAGATTATTTTGCTGATCTTTCTCCATGCAAATATATCTATTCCTTTTAAAAAGTCTATCAGTTGTTTTTTCAGCATCCAGGATGTGCATACAGGGAAGTTACACACTGAAAAACATATGCCCCTTTTCATCTTGCTCTTGAGCTCTAACAGAGGAAAACCAGAAATTTTGAAATGTCTTTCCTCCTATGAAAAAAGTTAGTTTTCATTTTTTTTCCATTTTACAAAAACATTCCAGAATGACAATTGGAAGCAGTAGTTTCTGAAACAGTTTCAAAGAGGTTTACAACAGCCAGTGTATATAGTTATAATTATTTCTGTAGAGAGGCACAAAATGGACAAAAATAAAATTCAAGACAATTCCAAACTCCTCACCTCCTCCTAAAAATCAGGACTACGTTTCTGATGACTCCTTATTTCGTAGGTTGGGCTAGAAATCTGCTTCTCATGCTGTCAAAGTTGTGTGTTGTGATAGGGAACAGGTCACTCAATCTATATCTGCTGCTCTCCTTCTCCCTTCCTTAGCTGTCTAATTTATACAGTGAAATATCAGGACAGACTACAACACTGCTGCCGACACAGCACATAGAAAAATGAGGCATGATCTTTTAAATATAGTATTCATTATAACACTGGCACTGGAAACACTTTACTCTTTTACAATGCAAATAGGCACATCCTAGTTATGGAGGTTACATATACAGATGTCACAAAAGCACATTTAAAGACAGGCAAATATATGAAAAAACCCAGAAGAATCTGAATAAAGATTAAATTTCTTGGGATAGAACTCTGATCATGAAGGACACTTTCTGTACATAATGGAGGGTACAGTGTGTTCATTTATATTCCTTAAATGTGTACATTTTCAGTGTGTACAGTTTCAGTAACTAGAAAAGAAATTTGGATGTTAGAGTTTACATAAATAACAAAAATCATCAGGATGCCTTTTTTGTGTGATTTTTTTTCTTTTTATCTGCTCTATAATTTTTTAATTTCCTTTATATTATCTCAAGATATTAAAGTCCAAATCACCTAGCTATATCAGTGGCAAAATAAGTCATGTCATGCTCAATTTTAGAGTCATTAGCTATCTGTAGACACCGTCTTATCCAGTGGAGTTAAGAAACCCAAAGAGAGAAAGACACAATATATCCGAGGGTAAAAAGCCTTTGTGGGTGTTGATGGGAGTATATGGAAGAAACCAGCAAGAACAGTGGATAATGGAAGATTGCTAGTGCAGGTAGTGGGCTTATCTATATGACAAATTGATGAAGAATGAGGAGGAAAACTATGTTGATTTAATGCTGGCAATTTGAAGCATAGGCTGCACAGCTGTTTCAGACAGAAATACTAAGATAAATTCAGAAGCAACCCCTGCTCTGACAGATTAATAAAAGACCAGGAATTATTTGAGCTTCTTAGAGGAAGGGATCACTAAAGAGCCCTTCAAATACCCAAGATATTGCACATAAGAATAGAAGAACAGCACATCCAGCCCTTGCCTGTCTGTTATCAAGAACATGCTTTAAACTGAGAGTCAAGCTTTTCTAGCAGACATGAAAAAATACATATTAGAAGTGAAAAAGTAAAGAACAAAGTGAACACCTGCTACTGATACAATTCTAGGAAAAAAGTCATTGGTAGAGCCTTCAAACAGGATGCCTAAAAAAAGGCTTACCTAACATAAATTTTTTAAAAAGCTGTACTGGGTTTTCTCTTGCAACTTGTTTCTTAAAATCCTTACTAGCAATAGGAACATTTATCCAGATAAAGTGAAGATACAGACTTTTTACACTTCAAAAGTCAGACAAACCAACTCCATGTAAATATTTTCACCAGTGCTTTAAACACGCCTGTGAACACTGAGCCCTCCATTCTCTGGTCAAATACCAAAGGGCTCCTTCCCCTGGCTCTGCCAGGAGTGTACTACGTGTCCTGCATGCTCACTGCTGGCTGTGTAAGTCTACACAGTCATTTCAAACATATTTTAGCACATTTTACTAAACAGCCAGCCATGCTTCTTAGCTGGATTTCTGAAAGTTTGATTTACTGGCACTATTGTCCAGTTCCAGACAACCCAGCACTATCAGAAAGGTTATACTACATCAGCAGCTTTCCACTGCTCTGATCCAGAACCCTTTGGAAAAATTATATGGATTAATTCACAAACTAAAGGATCAGAACTGATAGTTCTATGCTGGGACAGAAGGTTCCTATAGAAGAATACTTAAGAAGTGTTAAGACTCCAAGGTAGCATTTTAAAAAGTAAAAAAAACCTCCAAAACCAAAAGTAAGTAGCTTCCCTCCCCTCCTCCCTCAAAAGAAGGGAATACTTCAGTGTGATGGCTCACTAATGAATTATTCACAGAAAGGTAGGGCTTTCTCTCCCAGAGGTTACAGCAATGTCAAGTGAAAACATGTCAGTCTGCCAAGAAACACCAATGGTGTGGAATATTTCAATGGAAGATGACACAACCACCCCGCTAATGATGTGAGCTCTTTTGGTGAGTGTATCTGAATTACATTCTCACAAAGGATGCCAGGTATTATCAATAATTTGATATTTAATTTTGGGAAAATTTAAAGATTAACGAGCTCCTCTGAGCAAATTCTAAAGCCAGGTTTTATTTTTAATTTATCAGCATTGCCTAAGCTTATTATTCATCACACAGTCATCTTCCAGCATTCTTTATAGAGTATAAGCACTCTAAGCAATAATTTTAATACTAAAATGACCTACGTTGTAAAAATGCCCACCACCCCCTCATCTCAGTTCTGGAAAGAACTTCTCAAACCTCAGTTCAACAGACAGTCCTAAACTGTGGGGAAAACCACAGGTCACAAAATCTGACTTTCTCTCTGATATTTGGGTTAAGCCTATTTTTCTTACAGTCCATGTAGATATGGTAGAGAAAATGTGGTATTTAGGATGCTTTTTGTCAAGCTGTTGGTTCTGATGGTCAAGAAGAAAATTCCTTTGTCAGGAAACCTATTGGGAAAAGATCTGTTGTGGGTTTTTTCACCTCATTCACAACATCACCACTTAAATACAATTTAGAAATAAATTAAATTTTTCTAAACAGATTGCAAGTCTCAACTTAATTTATGCCTAGTGCTAGTAAGAGATCTAAAGCACTTACCTTACAGGACAAAATTTGAAATTCATCCAGTGGATTTGATTCTTATGGGAAAATCTTTGTAGACTCAAGTGTGTTCTTCACAATCTCTCTCATCCTCAAGAAGAAAGTTAAGATCACTTCACAGAGTTCACTGCACTCATAAGTCAGTGGGAGGGGACTCTCACAGAAACTCTACCATCTCTGTTCTGAACCTATGTTAAGTTTTGGTGCACTGTATGAGAAAATTTTAGCCTACAACAGATATTCATGCTTGTACAAATCTTGATCTGCCCAGTACGCATGAAAATTAAGTTACAGGCAAGGAATTAAGAATGATTTCTAGACTGAGCAATGCACAGACACTTAAAAAAAAAAAAAAAAAGTCTAATACTACTTAAAGATTCAGTTGTACAGAAGTGTTCCAGCCCAAAGTTGGGGTAAACTGGCCCCTAAGAACACGTTGTTTCTGAGGAGGGTGTGTGTGCACTGCCTGCAGCACTGCCAACACTGGCAGTCCTCTGACAGCCAACATTTATAACCAAAGCTGGAATCAGCCAAGCATTTATCTGCAGGTACAGGAAGGATTTCCTTTAAAAGTTGTTCTCAAGGCTCAAGGTAGGACTAATGCACCTATAACCAGTTGGATCATTATTCCTTCTCCCTAAGCACTGAGTATTTGCTGTCATATGGTCAGATATGAGACTTCATGAGCCAGTATCTTTCTGGCCAAGGAACGGTTATCACCATCCTTCACTCCACCAAACTGCTTGGATCTCACTTGCAATGATTTTTATTAAGCCTGTGAACTTGTTCTTGCTATGCAACCTCCATTTCTCACCACAATCAGCACCAATGCTCTAATGAAGACAGAATAACACATTTCATTGTTTTTAGGGCAATACATTTAATCCCTGAACAGTGACTACGTGTTGTTCTTAGTGGTTTGTTTCTGAAACTGCTTGCTTAAGGCTGAGTAATTTTATCATGTTTAATATCCAGTGCAAGGTCTAGCTCTGCTTGACTTTAATTCACCTTACTCCTATCCTTCTTTAACTCTTTTGCATACATTTCTATGCCTGTCAGTCCTTTCTGCAATCTTTTTACATTCTGCTAATTTACTTTTGTAAATGTGGCTATTGAGCCAGTTATATTATTTCTACAATGCTTCTTTCTTTGTTCCAGGTATTAATGCCAGAGAGTGTTAAAGCTTTTGAATAAGGAAGTTCCAGACCTTTTCCACATTTAAGTTCCAGGGCTTCTTTGGTAGATTGATTCACATCTGTAGAGTATTGAGCTTTGAAATCCTCAGCTACATACAGATTTCTTTTCCTCTTGTCATTTAATTTTATCTGAATCACACATCATACATTCCTCAATCAGCTCATCTAGAATATCTTCATTACTTAAATGAAACCTTATTGCTGAAGTGAAAAAACTGTCAGCTATTATCAGCAGAAATAACTAGTACTATCAGCATTTGTTCTCCAAGCTCTTCTGAAGAAGTTAAATACTTCCATATGCAGGGCTGCCCACCCATATGGTCACAACTCCTAGTAGTACTTAAAAGCTTTAACCACGCACAGAATGTTAAAACATAAAATGCTTTAAAAATATCCCTTTTAGTATGCAAATTCAACTCTACAAAATCCTACAGACACGGAAAATTAATAGAATTTTTCTATCATTCTCTGATTTTGAGGTGTTTTTGATTTAAAAAACATAGCTACACTAAAGCTATTAATTTCTTTAATCTGCCTCGTAAATTAATATGCAATTCTACCTATTGTGATTACCACATCAGATTTCTCACCTGTTTTTCCACTATATGCTTGTAATCTATCTAACATAGAATCATTAAGGTTGGAAAAAACCTCCAAGACAGTCAAGCCCAACCTTTGACCTAATGCACCACACCCACTAAAGCCCATCTCAGTGCCACATCCCCTCATTTTTTGAACGGTTTTTCTGCATACTGTCAGCTCCATCATAATTGGAAAACACTTGAACTGACTTTTTCTGTTAACAAGAGATAGGTTGGGCAGTCCAAACATCTGTCTTACCCCGTTTCTTGGCTTCAGACACATTTTGCCCATTATGCCAACCTCAGCCCCCAGAGACAGATTACTGAAGCTATTTCCTATTTTCTGCTTCTTCAGTATGGAGCAGTACATACCTTTTGATCAACTAGCAGATAATTTTTATCCATTCCACTTTGCATTATGGTTACCTAAAAATTGAGTGATTCATTTTTAAAATAGACATAATTTTGTTTAAAAATTATTTGCATTTCAGGCCATACTTTTACTGGAGACTTATTCCTCCAGCTTCTGTGCTGATCTGCATGTTACTACATTACTGGGCTTTTTTGTACTAAAAAATAATGAGCAAAAAATGATTTATTAATTAGATTATACTTTTAAATAAATTGCATAACCAGGAGATTGTTGAAACCTTTTTTCTTCTGGGTTTAAGTCCATAACTAACATGTTTGCTTTTATTGTTTCCTTTCACTTCCTTTCCTTACTCCTATCAGGCATGTTTCTTGATTCCAGTGTGCATGTAAAATTAAAGTTAAGCATCCTAAAAGCAGTAGCATATTTTCACGGAAACCTTCAGCTAATTTGTTGTCTCGTGAATAATCTGAATTGGTTCTGCTGAAGCACAGGAATTAGGAATCTTCTTGGGGTATGCTCCTAAAGCCCTCAAAAGACACACAGATATCAAAGGAGATTTGCTCCGACCTACTCAATGGCTCTTTTTAGCAGAGGGAATAGCTGGAGGCAAGAATGGCTGCAGCACTATATCCAAAACATTTCTGTATTGCCTTATGAGCACAGGGCTTCAAACAGAATCCATACAGCTTATAGGAAATTATATGAGATATTTTTGTCAGAGTGGGAGCCAAATATAAGTTTTCCAAGTCTTGTATTTCACCTCCTGGTGGCTTGAAGGGCTTTCTGAAACACAGAGATCCAAATTCACATGAAGGCACTCCTAAAGTATTCCAGCCTGCTAAAGAGCTGGAGCAATTCCCAGCTGGTTCAAAACCAGATGAGTTTACCACTGAGACCCTTCCCCTTAGACTCAGCCATTGAGTCTGGCCTCAACAGAGTTTCCCGTCTAAGAGACAGTCTCAAAGGTGCTAGAATGGTTAAACTGGAATTTCTCTTGAGCAAAACCAAAGGTGCTTTCAGAGATGTTGCACATGGAAAATGTACCCTTTCCAGTAGTTGTGTTCTGTTCATTGCTTTTTTCCTTGTGTGTAACACATGAGAACAAGAAAAATCTAGAATTCTAGTCTGTTTCAATAGTTTCAAATACAGTTTAGAAATGTGAGCAATTTGGTAGCATAAATCATTAAGTCAGTCTGCAGAGAAATTTTTACAGACCACCAAAACAACCATTATAGAATATGTGGCCACAGGCTGAGAAATGCAATCTAGCAGATGGTCATTTGCTGTCTTAAGTGATATGGCATATAGAAAAGAAAATATTATTCTGTTAATGCTTCAGAAGCTCAACAAAGCCAAAAACAGCATGCAACTTTGCTTCATGGATAAGAAAAGCACAATTACATACTTAAGGCAGAAGGAACTGACCTTTCTGATTTCTAAACTTTTTCAGAGTATGGAGTAGGTTAAGTGTAAATACTGTACTACATGCCTCTTAAGTTCTCATATATTCCTTCCTATAATCTTTCTTTTTGAAGTCTGCAGCATCCTTCTTGCAATTGCTTATCCGAAAGATGAATAAAGAAGAGAAATTTAATGTATTTAAGCTTTCATGTAATATGATAGGGATTTAATTCCTAGGAGCTGGGGAGGTACACCTACTCTCCCCTGCAGTTTCATCTTGCCTAACAGCTTTTCTGTTTCTCTCAGTGGTAAACAAGTTCCCATGCTAACTACAGAGCTCACTGCAACTCACCAGAACAGAGTATTTCAATGCCACAGTCTATCCACCAACCTCATTTTAAACAGAAGTTCTCTTGCAAATCCACAGGGTCAACATCATCAGTGCATTGCTATCACATCATCCCTAAGTGAAAAATATGTTGGATATAAGAATGACCTAATTAATCCCATTGTTTCCCCTCTAAGACACAGACCAATCTGGTCTTTTTCATTTTCTCACAAAAGAGAAAACTGCAGGAAGCAAATGACTGCTTGTGTTGCCACTGTAAATCACATCTGCTGGAATACTTCCTTCCCATCTGATCTAGAGCTCTCGCAGCTGCAGTCTGACCATACTGTCCAAGTCACTCTATTCTTGGACTACATCATGGTATAAAGTCTTGAAATTTAAATTGTTTCCCCTGCTACTCTTTTCTAGAATTTGTCAATAGTTCTTCTCAGTATCTGAAGACAAATACTTCTCAGTTTTCAAGACACAGAGCCTCCAAAATTGTACAAGGTGCAAACATACTAAGACATGCTAAGAAGAAATTTAAAAAAACCCAATCTACAAAATTACTGAAGTCTGCTCCCCTGTGCACTTGTGCTCATGCACACATTTGCTATATGGCATTCCCACCAGATACTCCACAAGCCTTAGCTAATCCCCAGCATGTCATACAGTGGTGAGGAGACAGACAGTAGCCGGTCTGTTGCTTTTCATGTGTTCTGAGCAATGGGAAATAAATACTCTGTCACTTTACTGTCTACCAGAAGCAATAGATATTTTTAAATCATGAAGCCATTTGGGGGGGTTAAATATAAAATTAGGGCACACAAGTAGAACAGTTGTCTACTATACTACCAGTTTTATATGTGTGTACTCTGGCAGGAAAATTTTGAGGTTTCTTGAGAAGTTTTACCTAAGGGGTAAGAGATCAAGGCACCCTGTAAAAAACATTCATTCTTCTGTCAATCCATCTCAGCTCTTTTGAGATTTAGGCATCTCTTTTAATGGTGTTGAAACTTTGTTGAGCTATTTAGCAACTTTGTAACAAATAAAGTTAGGAGAGGAAGAGGATGTCAAGGGGAGGAAGAATCTTAGACCAACTGCCAAGTTTTCACACAAGGGCTTTTCCACATATTAATCTTTGATAAGAAAACTATCCTAAAATATTATAAACACAGATGTTCCCATTTTAAGCTTGACATCTTCTATGTTGGGTAAGCTCAGTGCTCACAAAGGACCCCAATATTACTCCTTTGTATTTCTAAATTATTCCTAAACCTGCTTTCCTGACCAATCAGATTATCTGATAAGATACATTGTTCTTTGGTCACTTCGGAGCCTCACCAGGTTCCAGATTTCTAAAACAACCTCCACTGTTAACTAAAATGCATCATTTGTTTGCAAGGACTTAACAACGGCTCTTCACTCACTGAGAACAGTTTTTGCCTTACAGATTACAAAAACCCCCCAAACAGTTACAGTCTATGCAAATGACAAGAAAGCTATCCATGAAGTAAATTCAGAATTTATACCTGAAGACACTTCAGGTACCCTGTCAGGCTGTGTGGATTTTCCTCCAGCTCTGGCAGAGTGTAATTGTTTACTTAACCTGGATATTGATTGTAGTTAGACTGCTGGCTCACTTCCTTCAGCTGCAATTCTCATTTTGGCAGTTTCACATACATCACTTACAATTCCTCTCTGCAGCTATGCTGTTCACATTCTTTCCTCTGGGTCATAATCTACTAAACATGACCATACTTTTATCTCTGCATTATGATGATGGGGTTTTTTTAATTTTCTGATCTTTGTAGAACAAAAAATGGAAGCTTTTAGCAAGAATGACCTTGAATCACTCTCCTTTACAATTGATATTATACAGAGTTTCATGGAAGAGCTCAGATAAAAGGGAGAGATTCTCCAGCACTGTAGCTGCAGTATGAATTTTCTACGTGTTTTATGAATACCTATATACATTTCACTTTCTATCAATTAGTATTAAATTGCTAATTAGGTTGCATGTTGTTCCAAATTTTATGCCAATAGTTCAGATGTGAATTTGAGGACTAAAAAAAATCTCCTATATAAAACTCTCTTAGTTGTCATCCTGGTAGTAATAAACTAAAGCAAAAGGCACACAAATTTCCTATCTAAAAAAATAAGTCTATTGAATCATGAATATGGAGTGTTAATTCAACCATGATGTAGACACATCTGTATTGGTTTAAGTACTCTCACCTACTACAAATGTACTTAGGCTCACCTACTAAAAAGTTTTGAGGGTCACTGAAAGCATGTGTGAACATTAAAGATTGCTAAATCCATACAAAGCAATTCTGTAAAGGCTAATTAACCTTGAAATGGCAGCAAAACCTTGCCCAAAAGGTCAAAAGAGATCACCAGTTTGCACAGTGTTTTCAGAGCCATTACACTGTACCAGCTGAAATACAGAATTCTTCAATTTAAATGGATTATAAACAGACACTTGTAAAGAAAAAACATTCATATCAACCACTGACACTTTTATTTATTTATTTAACAAGCAGGACTACACTTGTTCATTGATAAACAGAATAATTGAGGTCCAGTATTAATCTGTTTCTCTTTACCTAGAGCTCCAAACTAGGCATGAGAAAAATTACAAA
The DNA here is from genome assembly GCA_013398275.1 of Promerops cafer. Taxonomy (NCBI): domain Eukaryota; kingdom Metazoa; phylum Chordata; class Aves; order Passeriformes; family Nectariniidae; genus Promerops; species Promerops cafer. The sequence goes on along the minus strand of VZSE01014839.1, from coordinate 1,357,041 downwards.
TAGAGAGAACTCCAATTCCTGTATCAAATTAATTCAATAAGCTTTTATATGTATGTAATCTATGAATATTTTTTGCATACTTTATGACTAGGAGATACTCTAGTATTTCATGCCATACAGTACAGATTGCTAAATATGCAGTTCCTCAAAAAACAAGGACAGAAGTATTTATTTGAAAACAGGAAACCATTTTTTCAGCAGAAAAGACAATGCTATTTTAGAACAGATAGACTCTATTTGACAACAATGCAAAGTGTTACACCCCATCAGCCCCCACAAAAAATCCATGCTTTCATATCTAATGAAGCTTGAGAACTGTTTTTAGATATTGTAAAATATATGAAACCCAATAGTGCTTCACCTGGAATATTTTCATGTCTAAAATTTGGCAGTAACGTAACTTAAAAGGATAGCACATCTCCAGATATTGATCAAGGGTTTGTACAGCTGCAATGCCATAAAAATGATCTGCAGCTATAAAAGAGATAACATGATTATGAGTACACTACATTGTAATTTCCTTTGGGCAGTCAGAAAGGAAAAAACAATCTGATAGTCTCTGAGAAAAAATAAGCTTTCAGGATATCCACCATCTGACAGATGAATCATTTTACAATATTCCAATTAAAGAATCTTCCAAAATCAAATTAAAAAAAACAACAAAAACACAAGAACTTAACAATTACCTTTCAACCACAAAACAAGAGGCAGCTGAAAAGCTAAGCAGCTCACAGGGTAGAGAGTTTTAATGCTCCAACTTCCCTGTGAGTTCAGGCAGGGAACATAAATAGTTAACCTTATTCTAAGCCATTAAATGGAGCTTACTAAAAAGCTTACTCTAATAAATGGTATGATATGAAGGTCAGCCCTTAATTCACCATCAAAATATCTTCTGGGTGTAAACATAATGACTTCTGCTTATGCACTACACAACCCTGACAAGAATGCTACTTGACAACCCATTTCAGACCCAGAAAAACGTTCTCATTTGCGTCAAGGTGCTGAATGTCAGCAGATTCACTAACACGCTTATTTGCACTGCAGTGGTGGAACAGAGTAAAACACCATGAGCCCTCCATGCCCCGCTGCTGCCTGGCTAGGGAGACGGTGAAATAAAACAAGATTTAATCCTGTCCATATCACTGTGCAGTTGGAGAAACTTGACAAGTCAACATTAAGTATTCAAACTGGTATTGTGGCCTAAAGGGATCACATGCAGCCTGCACATAAGAGCAAAGGAATAGCTTGGTTCTGCTTCGGTGTTTGTAAATTTAATTTGTTCAAGGAAAAGCAACTCTGGAAGGGATTACTAGCTAGGATCAACACTCTTACCAAAGAAAAAGAGAAAATGCAAGTAGGAATAATATTGACGTTTTTGTAATACAAAATAGCTTTTTGGGCTTAAGTGAATAAATAAAATTTGGAGGTGACTGCAGCTCAACCTCAGCATATGAGAATATTCCACTTAGTGTTCCTGAGTAGGAGGGCCTGGGAAGCTTCAGTATTTCATGAAAATTGCATAGGAATTTAGAAAACACCATATTTTACAAAATGTTAACATTTATTTAGAAAAATATTGTCAAGTATTGTTTCAGTGCAATACCTATTTCTTTAAATAAGTGTGGCAACAATATTCATGGTATAACAACATCTAATATATTGACTCTTCATTATTGCCAAGATCTCATTCCACAGGTTCAGGGACGGTTTTTTGCAGTAAAATGTGTAAACCCCTGGTGCCCAGGAAACATGAAGCCTGTGAGTATACACACAAGGAAATGAAGAAAACCCAAGATCTACAGTAACGCACTTCTGAAATAAAAGTACAAGAGAAACCTGCAAATCCCCTTTCCTAAGTGTAGCTCTGTATTTACACTATCTGCAATATCTTTGAGTAGAACATTTATTCAACTACATGAAGTCACCTCTTCATTTCCTCTTCGAAATGCACACAAAATTCCCAAGTCTGTAAAATGCTCTTTTTGCTAAACAATGCAGGAGAGAGGTGCTGGTGCCCCCCTGGGACTCAGCATGGGTGGGAAGGTGCCCTGAAGATGTATTTGCTCACTCGGCCCTTTCAATAGAAATTAGGGACAACTGGGGCAGAGGGTGGGGAGGGCAGCTGAAAGTGATCACAGAACAGTCTCCTATTTTGTTTTAGCAGGGGTCCTTTTGATGATTAAACCTCCAAATGACTGTTAAATGCAATGCACATTTTTCTAGAGTGAAGGACAACAAATACCTCTTCCTTACAGATTGATACTTCAAATATAAAGCACAGAAAGATAAGCACTGCCAGCAAGTAATCTAAAAATATTTCTTCTTAAGCTTGATTAATGAGCTAATAAAAAGCTATAATAAGAAAAAAATTCAATCAAAGCATCTTGTGATATTTCTCTCAAACAGAAAAAGAATCCAAGAGCACGGTAAAACTTTGAAAAATTAGTACGATTCAGACAATGGCCTTGGTATGCAAGCCTACAGTATATCAATTTTATACTTTCTTTGACTGGCTGTCCTTTATTTATCATCTCTGAGGTGTATTGTCTGAAATTGTGATCCTTGATGAGTTTTGTTTTGCTATTGCCTCACAAGTATATAATCTGAATTTAAATACAGACATATTAAAAACTTGGGCATTATGTGGGTTGTAGGTACTTATTCTATTCAGAAAACCTGCAGGCCTCTAGCAGAACATGTGAAAATAAGGGCAAAGCCAGTGGAAACTATATACTATCAGCTATATATAAAGTCAGAAAACAAACTAGCTACACTTCTCACTGATGGACAAAAGACACAGTAGAAAATTTATAATGTAATAGTCACTTTTCATCAGTCTTTGGTACCTGAAGGTAATCAGAGGACACAGGAGCAGCAACGACACTGGAGAGGAACCATAAAAGCCACAGAGGTAGGAAGAGCTGGAGATCTGACACCAGATGAGAAGCATCTGCACCACAAGGAGCCCCAGCACGGCCCCTGCAGCACCTGGAGGTGAGCAGCACTCAGCCGAGGGCCCGCGGCAGTCTTCGAGGAAGGCAGCACACCAAAGAAACCTCGGGCTCCTCAGAGGCGCAGAGCTGAGGCACAGCAAAGACCTGTAGGGCAGGGACAGTCTACACAGGCTGGGAAAGAAAAGAAGCCTGGGCATCTCGTACCAGGGTCAGTTGTTATTTTAATACCACAGAAACGGTTTATTTTCACTTACTGAAAGGTCCTCAGGCATCAGCGAGTGTCCGCGGCTCCAGGACAGGCGCGTCCCACCTCCCTCTGCCGGCGGCTCCGTGCGAGAGGCCCCCTGCAGCCAACGCTGCTGGCACCTGAGGCGTGGGGCGGGCCGCTGCCCCCGGCTCCTCAGGAATTTTAGGGTATTTTTTAAACAACAGTTAAAATGTCTTAGTAAACACTCTCTAATTAGGCAGACATAGTCTTTGTCTCTTTGCACAGTTCAGTGAACATTTGGTGGTTTATTTTAATCCCTTTATTTCAAGTTGTGGTTCAAGACTTCGCCTAAAAGCGTGAAATATCAAATGTATTTCCTCATCAGCTGCCTGCAGCGTTTCACGAAGGAATACTTTTCAAAATACTTTCGTTTGATTACGGGGTTTGCCTTTTCTAATTTGACACCAAGGGAACCAAGATACACAAAGACAATGTTGTATCTGCCTGTTTAAGAACCCGCCCACGACTCCCGAAATTTACATTAACAACAAAGTTGACTTCAGCTATTTCAGGCGGCGCCTGGAAAGACGTGCCCTGTACTGGGTGACGAGCCCGGCCCCGCAGCGGAGCTCCCGAGTCCGGCACAGAGCCGGTGTCAGGGAAGCGCTGAAGCCCACGGCAGGTCAGAGCTGCCTTCCCGTCCCGCCGTCTCCCTGCTCGGCCCTGGCTCCTGCAACCAACAGCGCCGGCCATTACTTCCAGTTCAATACTGGCAACTTCGAAACCCCACAATTCTGATGGTTTTACTTTAAAGAAAAAACAGCTTTGCTGCTTTTAAATGTTTGGTGTCTTTCTCCCCGCTGCTTTTCTGTCGTGTCACTCTGTTCTCACAAGCACATTTCTGACGCCAAAGTAGTCCCTGGCCTCTCAGCATCAGGACACGCGCCTGACCCCACGACGAAGGGGTCCAGCTACGAGCGACAGAGCGGCTGCTCAAGAGAAGCTGTACGAGAGGCAAGAGACAAAGGAGCAAGGCGTGGGTTTTGCCTGCTGCCCCTGTGGCGGCACCTGGGCGCCTACCAGGAGGGAAGAAAGATCAACCCGGAGAGCGCAGGAAAGCAAGCCTGGGTACGCCTCTGCCGGGCTCGGGGGTGGCCGAGGGCAGAGCCGGGCGGCTGCCTGGGAGCGCACGGAGCTGCCCAGACCGAGGCACTGCACACACTTTCCAGCGGCTCCGGCCAGCGGCAGCCCCGCGGGCGGCTCGCCCAGTCCCGCGGCAGCCCCGGGGGCGGCCCAGGCGGGGTCCCCCGCGGCGCCACGAACACGCCTGTGGGCGTTGAGCCGCCCCGTCCCGCCTCCGCAGAG
>VZSE01014839.1:1249035-1352246 GCA_013398275.1 Promerops cafer | reverse complement strand
GGCGGGACGGGACGGGACGGCTCCGCCCCGGGCGGCGATCGCGGCCTCTGCCCGCCCGCCCATCGCACGCACGGTGCTCGCTATTGCCACCGGGGCTCCGTGACGGGCCGGGCTGCCCGAGGGCGCGGGGCTGACCGGGGCAGCGCTCGGCGGCGCCCGCAGTCCCGGGTGGCTTCTCGGGCACGAAACGCGGACTCGCTGCTTCGGACCAGCAGTGCGACTCATGACTGCGCTTACCTTAAATGTGCCATCTAATCTGGACTCGCTGTACCCTTATCATCACTTATGTTCATCAGGTGCCATATATGTATCTGTAAATTAAATAAACAGTCGTGTTTAGTAATTGCAGTTGTGTTTGAATGTAAATAAATGTTTCCAAGTTTCAGTTGGAGTTTTCTTTTAAAAGATAAAGTCTCACACCTTCACATAGGAGATTTGAGAAGATAACATCTGAATTTTGATGAAGGGAATAAAATGAACATAACTGACAATGTACCAGGGTCCGCGTTCAGAGAGCACACAGCCAGGTGTATGTGTGCCAGTCTGGCTGATAGTGCTGGTTTTAATTAAACCAGTGAAGGGTATGGGGGTATTGCTTCCTTGTATATTGTTTCTCCTTTAGTACTGATTTAGTACAGGTTAAGACAAGACTTACCTCTTGTCTCCTCAGCAGTTAAAGAAGAGGGCATGTCATGGATCTGTTTGCCTTATCAAGGCAGCATCTAAAATGTAAGTGCATACCGAGAGCTAGGATGGAAAAAATCCATATGGGGCTAGGGTGTTGTTCACCATCTGAGACTTGTGAACTGCTGTGACAGGATGTGTGCCATGGGAGAGAAATAGCAGTTACATTTCTGGTTTGAAAAAGTGACAACGTATTTCTATTCAGTAGGACAGATTGTCATAGGGAGTAAATGTGTGGTTTTTATATTTCTGTAGGTGAGAAACACTGTTGTGGTATGATTGAATACAACTATTGGAATAAGGACTTTTTTCTTAGGAGCTGTGTATTTAAACTCTGACTCTAATAGAATTCTTGAAACTCATGGCTTTTAGGGCTAGAAGGGACTCTTAGGTGATTTAATAGTCTGTAACGTGCAAGAGATTAGGCTAAATTTCACCAAGTTACCTGTATTTTTCTGAAGCATAACTAAGGTCGAGCTGAATTATATTTTCTTGGAAAATACCAGTGCTGATTTGACATAAAAAGATAAATGATTCACTGAACTTACATGCAAAAGCAGTGCTAAAATATAATTTTAGTTGTTTATGCTCACTTTGCATCCATTTCCTTTTATGAGTGAAGTTCAGGCAGTTCTGCATGATGGTATCTTCTTATCAACACAGTGTATTGATGCTTATGCTGCTTGCTTATCAAGAGCAATTCTCCTCGGGAATAAAAAATAAAAACAAGTGGAGTTGATACCAGTTACTGCTGCTTTATGGCAAATATTGAGATCTTTAAATTTCTATGTGGGTTCATGCCAAATACTTTTTACATACATGAACTCTTAACTACTCTTAATGCATGCTACATGGTAAGTTATTCCTGCAAACAAGAAGATTTGTCATATTATATGAAAATACAGCTTTCCTTCCAGAGCTTGGATACCTGCATGTAGTGGTTGTATATATCAACCAGAAATTCATGGTTTGTTTTCAAGTGCAATTTGCAATCTGATCTTCTGAGCTGATGAAAATCTGTGAGGTTGGTTGGGCTTTACACCCTATTTATTCATATTCCATATATTCAAAGGAATCTGACAGGCTAAATGTAGCTTACAACTAAGTTTTGTAAAACCAATTTTTCCATAACATACTGTTCCAGGTCTACCTTGTTTTAAATTGCATCTTAATGGGGTTCCTGATGCAGTGTCTGTAAGGCAGTGGTGTGGCCCTTGCAGGCCAAGTGGGACGGCAGCAGCCATGCAGAGCTCGCTGCCTGCCACTCTCGTCAGCTTCGTCGTTCTCAGTCTACGCAGTGGAATGTGCCAGCTAGCAAAATGGTGAAAAATGGCATTCTTAAAAATTGTCAACCTCAATAGCCTGAGTTATTACTCAGAATGTAAACACTGGGCTTTTATTTTATGAAAATCCATAGACGTTTAACCTGATAGTGTTATAAACCATTGACCTGGTATCCTCTGACATATCTCAAACATTACAGACCAGCATCTTCAGCAGCTCTGATAAAGCACTTCATGATGTGATGTGCGTTTCACTTTATCCTAGTTTCCACTGCCACTGAAAAAGTTCTGAATTCTTTTCAGCAGAGACAAATTCTGGAAGCTGAGTTATGAGTCACACGGATGGAATGTTTTCAACCTGCTTTCTTCGCTTAGCTTCAAAGTATAGAGTACTGCCTGTATCACAAATACCCATTCAGTTATCTTTTGCATTCCTTGATAACTGATACGTAGCATTGACAAATCTGTCAGCAGTTTGGTTAATACTTAAAATCCTTAGCACCTCTGCTTTCAAACTCTGTTTCACAGTGTTTGTCTGCATTTCATAATTACAGAAAACTTAATGATATTTCTGAAAAACGTGTATATGCCACTTCAGAATTGCATAGAGACTAATTTTTCTTCAAGATTTTTCTTCAAGTTCATCAAGGATTTGAGACAGAATAGTTTCTTGGTCAAAAAATTCACTTATAAATCAGTCTTCATTAATCTCTTTGCTCTTTGAAGAATGCTCCAACAACCAAGCTATTCGCTTATAAGACAAACTCTGCCCCATGTTCTTTATCTCAGGACCCGGTTTTGGATCCTGGCTTGCAGATCAGTGCAAGCTCTGGATCCTCACTGGGAGGTAGGGATGGATGGATGGATGGATGGATGGATGGATGGATGGATGGATGGATGGATGGATGGATGGATGGATGGATGGATGGATGGATGGATGGATGGAGCACAGAGGTAACCTTGGGTCAAGGACCTATGCTCTGGGAGGGAGCATTGCTTAGACAAACCCCCAGGCTTAGTGTCTTCTCCAAAGAGCTGCAGTCTCAGCTGTGTGCGTAGCCTGTTTTGAGGCTGCTCCAGCTGTAGGAGTGTTTTCTTCCCTTACACATTTTGCAGTGTTACTGACCAGTTGCAGTCAAATGTGAGACTGAGGTAGGGTAGCTGCAAGTATTAGAGAAAGGAGATGCAGAAAAAGGCCTTCATGCTGCGAGGAGATCATTGATTTTCTATTGCTTTGGTCTCTTGGCCAGTAAGTCAAAAGGCATGAACGTGTTTGTGGACTGGCACGCACAGTTCTGCCAACTTCTCTGTCAGGGGGGAAGGGGCTTGGAAAGAGAAGGGGTACTGCAGGTAGGTAGGGATGGGGGAGGTGAGGGAAAAGACATTTTCTGGGACAGGGCCTTGATGCTCTTTGTATGGATGAGGAGGAAGAAGGTTACACAACTCAAGAGCTGGAAGAATTGTCTCTTTTTCCTGTGCTGCAAAATTCCTGCCTTCATCTGTATGCACACACAAATATAGTTCCAACCACAAAATTACAGCTGTATAGAAAATTATCTTTTTTTTTTTTTTACTGTGTTTCTGTGATGACATCAGACTTAGGTCACATGAACTTCAAGAATTACTGGAAGTAAACCTGAACTATCATGAGGATAAAGAGAGAGATGCTTGTTTAAAACTCACGTGTATTCATTTGTGTGCACGTGAATACTAGAGCTGTATTAAACAAAACCAAAGACTTGCTTATTCTGTGGATTTTTATTGCCCATATTTTGTTTCTCAAACCACATATTCATAAGCCCTTCCACATAAACATATCCTTTCAGACACCTGCATGAATAGAGCAATTTTTAGTAGCAACCTGGAAGAAGGAATGAAACATTAAGGCATTAATGCCCCATGTAAAATGAGAAAATATGAAACACATTTACCTTGATCCAATTTAGGCTTTGCAGAGTCATTACTCTTCGAATTATATGGCCATTCAAGTCCCTTACACGCTCACATGCATTTTTCTTTCCCTGGAAATTTCCCATTGCCTCAGCACTTTGAATTGCATGGGCTGCTCTGAGCTAGCAGTCCTCATTCTTCATCTACACCATGGGCAGCCAGGACTAGCAGGCTCTGGGACAGCTCTGTGTATTCTGCACGGCTCAGGATAGTGCTGGCTGTATAGAAATCGTGTGGAAACACACCGAGTAAAAGTAAAACGACTGACAGGCGTACAAGGAAGCCACTGTGTAGTATTTAAAGTGTTGTCTTTAGTCTTCTGTGTTGCTTTTGTCTCCCTTTTCAAAGAACTGCACGTAAATGATGGGAGGAGAACTGGTACATAAGCACTTTCTGGGCATAATTCCTGGTATACATGTCTCTTCCATATTTGTGGGAGTGCATTGATAAATCCAAAGAAAAAGAACAAGATAAGGTGTTTCTTTCCAGAGAAAGTTTTGATCCGGTTGATTCAAAGGCAAAAAGCAACTCTCATGCAGTTCAGCAGCACTGCAGTGGGGTTTTCTTCATTCCTGTGAGATCAGCCTTGGGATGATGCCATGACTCCAGTTAGTGTGGACTCACACTTTTCCAGTCCTGGCATTTGAGCAGTTTTCTCTTCAACCACATCCCTGTTCTCCTTCCTTCATAGTTAGCAAGGCACTGGAGAGGGCAGCTCTTTGCCACTCGTAGTCAGTGTGGTCTGCCTACCCATTTAGAAAACTTCTAGAAAATGGATTAATTCTAAAGTTTGTTATGAAAATAATTCTTTGCATTGATATATTATTTGATATTTAAAATTTAATTATTTCTTTCAATTTCTCTATTATCTCTAATGATTTATTAATTTGTTATGTTCTTTTATGAAGTTAGCGAATTCAATTTATTTTCATGGTAACTATATCCTTCAAGAGTCTAGATTAGTAGATCTCACCCAGACTTGTATCTAAAGAAGAAAATGAGATTTCTTTCCTGTTTCCAATTTTCATCTTATTTCTCAGCAGTTGAGTGAGCACCATTGAATGCACTAGCAGAAGCAGCTGCAATGGGGACATATTGAGTTGTGTGGAAGTGTTTAGTGGTATCAAAAAGAGGTTTTTCACTTCAGCAAAGCTGTGGTTTGACTTTTTTTCTTAGAATTTAAGCAGCAAATTTGTACTGCATCCTTACTTACTGTTTTCCGTAAAAAAATTGTGTACCTGTAATTGTTTCCCATTTCAAATTTCATTTTAAAATAAATGCAAACTGAAATATCCAATTCCAGTAAAAATTCTGATTTGGATTTTGCCTTGGTTTTTTTTTTTTTGAATCATCATTTTTTTATCCATCCTGTTCAGGTAATTAGAGGTAAGTCAAACATTGTAAGTCCTCAGTAACTGGCTTCTAACAAATTTAATAAAACTGGTAAGTACCCTACACAATTAATGGGTGCTTGGTTCATAACTAATTTTACTATTCATAGGCAAATCCGTTCTATCAGATTATTTTAAAGCTTGCCATTTTAGCATCAGAGACCTGTTTGTATACAAAGATTATTGATATGGATGTCCTCATGTCTTATCTGTAGGATACATCTCTGACTGAGGTAAACTCATTCAGTCCTTCAGTGCCAATATCCCCCTCATCAATGATAAACCAGTATAAATTTGAAGATGGGCCAGAATTAAGAGATCTCTTCATTACAGTCGATGATCCTGAAAGCCACATTACAGCCATTGAAACATTTATTACATACAGAGTAGTCACAAAGGTAAGTACCTATTCATGGTTTGATGGCTTACTTTGATAACAATTGGCATTTTTACTCTTCTTGCACACCATTCTCTGACATATTGCTAAATTTAAAATTTAATTTTGCCATGAGTTATAGACAACTAAAACTGCATGAAACTGTGGAATATAATGAAAAAAAAATTCTGCATACACACATGCTTAGATTCTTTATGTTGAGAAAGTAGTTAATAATTCTTCAATGGCAAAGTGAGTGCTGTGAGGCAATAACATTTTCTGTTGTGATCTTCAGCAGGAACAGGAAACAGCTAAAGGACTGATCCACTTTGAAGACACTGTATTAGCACAAGTATTGATGACTTTTGGATAACTTACAGGCTACCAGTCTTATGTCTTGCGTAAACATTACCTCCCACAGTCTTGCAGTTCCATTCTTTTCTAATTGCAGCATCCTCTAACACATGGATGTTTGCTTCCCATGTACAGTTGCATGTGATTTCTGCCTGAACTGCCACAATTCTCTAATGAAAACGTAGTATTAGGAAACAGCTAAGTGTATTTTTAGTTGTCATGAATGCAAGTTATTTACAGGAAATAAGGAAGAAAGTCAGTCTTGTGAGACCAGCCAGGCCTTCTGAGATTACCAGTAAATATTCTGCAGGCTCCATTTTGAGAATTGCAGTGTTATTTTAATTTGAGTTCTTTTTAAAAGATTCGTTTAAAAGCATATTTTCAAATGAGAATTATTCATCATTAAGTAAGAGGAGATATCAATTCCTCATAAAATACTTAATGAGTAGGAAGAGAGGTATCTTCTTTAGGTTGCTAGCAATAATTTTCACTTTATCCCTATTTCTGTAGACGAGAGAACATTTTTTCTTCAGGCAAGTGTGAAAGGGCTCTAAGTTGGATTGCTCTTGCTTTTTTTTATCTCTTCTATCCTTTCTTATCATATTTAATTTGGAATGCTGGTTGTTGATGATAAAGTAATAGCATTCCTCCCACATACCTTGAAAAATTTTTATTCAACCCTCAAAAATGTTTGGATTACAGAAGCATGTTTTGAGGTTTTTAGAATTTACTTGCATCGCGTTATAAATCTCTGTGCAACAAAGAAAGCTAAATAGCACACGTTAATGAAAACATGGACTCTTTGTGGCTTGTCTCCAGAAGACAGAGCAGTGGTGAAATAAATCTCACGGTCTGACAGTTTTGTAATCTGTAATAAGCATTTTTTGTAGGCATTAAAGGTTTGTTGGCAAGTTCTAACAGGGGGCTGCAAAACTGGAATCGATGATAGGTTGCAGAATTCATTAAGCAGTGCAGGAAGTGTTACTGCTGTGATATGCTGAAGTTTTCATGTTTTGAATGTGAGGATTATTGAGTAATGTCACCAGGTCCCAAGGACGTGTGTCAGCTCTTTGGGCTTTGTTCAGAGTGCTAGAAAATGGACTTTCCTCACTTGTAGATTATTAATCACTTTAAAAGAAGTGTTGTAGAGGTAACGAACATAACAGTGATTGCTGAAAGAAAAATGTCACACTAAAGTAATTATTGCAATAATTTGGAAACATTGTGGTAAGATAATCATTATATGTCACTGCACAAAGTGCAGCTTAGTGCTCACTTTTTTTTTCCCCCAACATGATTTCTTGCTGAAATAGGATGTGTTAACTCTTCAAGGAGTTGATCATTGTTCTTTAAAATAACAGCAAACCAGTAACAGGGACCAAACAGAATGTATGCATTCCTTCAAGTACTCAGTTTTCTCCAAAATCTAAAACTTTTTTTTCTGGTATTATAACCTAAGCCTGTTTTTTCTGCCTTTGGTTTTCAGACAACCCGTGGTGAATTTGACTCCAGTGAATATGAAGTTCGAAGACGATACCAGGATTTCCTTTGGTTGAAGAGCAAACTTGAAGAAGCACATCCGACACTGATTATTCCTGTTTGTTTGCTAAAACTTAAGTTATTTTTCTTTGTTTATAAGATGGCTCCAGTTTTATACAGAGATATTTGAGGTCTTTCTTCAGCTTCTGAAGTTTCACAAACATTAAGCCAACCTATTTTCCTTAGCTTTATATGTATGTGACAAAAATCACATAAAGGTATTTCTTAGGTTTTTAATTGTGGCATTTGCAGTAATTTGCAGTAATTTGCAGTAATTTATGTCATTTCTTAGTTGTACTTCTGTTCTTCTACGCTTTATATTACAAGAAAAATGGTATACCTTAGTTGAATATGATAACTTTATATAGCATTTGGGTTATTGCATTGTGGATTTTACAAGGTATACCTGTGTTTATTGGTAAGCAGAAGAACTGCTATAACACTCTGAATATTATGCAAATAATACAATATATTTCTTCTTTTTTTTTCCTTAGCCATTGCCTGAAAAATTCATAATGAAGGGAATGGTGGAACGATTTAGTGATGAATTCATTGAGACTCGAAGAAAAGCTTTACATAAATTTTTGAACCGTATTGCTGATCATCCAACTTTAACTTTTAATGAGGACTTCAAAATTTTTCTTACTGCACAAGCCTGGGTAAAATGACTTTGTTTTTATTTACAGTTATGGGAAACCACATGTTGTGTTAGTAGGGTATAACAGAAGCCTCCCTGGTTCAGTGTTCAGTATTCAGTGGTGTCATCCCATGGCTTGTTACAGAAGTGGCAGAAGCAGACAGGGATTTGTGAATATTCATAACCCGAGATAACCTTTTCTTCTGTGGTTTTGGTAATCATGCACATGACCATAAATATTGCTGTACCTTCTAAAGATGTTTTTGTTACTGCATTTCGGATTTTTGTGGCAAATACATAGTATTTCAACTCTGCATGTTTTTTGGTACACATATAAATTTCCAAGATTATGAGGAAATCAGTGGTTTTAATCAATTATTGATTTAGCATGGCAATGTCTCTTCTTTTTTTTTAATTTTCTACTAATCTCATAAAAGAGAAATACAGGCTTTTCCTGTTGCATTGTTGTAAAATGTGTCCAGCTGCAAATTGGAGTTTGGTACTCATAAAAGCCTGCCTCTGAATTTCAGCAAAGGTTATTCTAGCTACATATAAAAAGAGTTAAAAAAATAGATGGATTACTTCCTCCAGTAGGAGCATTGTCTGCTTTTCTCAAAGACTTATTTCTGCAATCATTACCTCTGCTTTCCCGTTCAAAAAGCTAAATTGCAAACTAGCTAACTCACCCTGAGGAGTGATGGGGTGAAGGTTCTCTGCCATCTCTGACCATTCTTGTGACACTCATACATGGCATGCTTGTGCTTGCTCAGAAAAGCTTAGCTAATAAATGCACAAGACAGGGATGGTTCTGACACTGGTCTAATAATGATAAGATTTATACACTAAAAATACAGAGGTTTATGTATGTAGTTTTGTTAAAAAAATAATTTAAAAAAAAAAGCGCTTTATTTATTATTTTCAGAGCATTAACAAAAGTACCTGGAAGTAAAGAGAGCTTGTTCTATCTTTAGGAACTCTCCTCACACAAGAAGCAGGGTCCCAGTTTGCTGAGCAGGATGGGACAGACCGTCAGAGCTGTAGCATCCTCAGTAAGAGGAGTGGTTAAAAATCGTCCTGAAATGTTTACAGAAATGAACAATTACATGGAAACATTTAGTCAGAAAATAAGCTTACTAGATAAAATAGCCCATAGGATTTACAAGGAAGAAAGGGGTAAGTAGAAAACATATATCAATTTTATTGATTTAAGAAATTAAAATTTAAATTTAAACATTAGCCTCAGTCTCTTGCTTGGTTAACAGTAAATATGAAGTTGCAATTAGTACACTTAGACCTCTGTTAATGAAGAAAATGGTAATACGTGTACATGTTCCTTTGAAGACTATTTGAATGAAATGAAGGAGTACGGCCCCATCCACACGCTGTGGTCGGCGTCGGAGGAGGACATAGCAGAGTCCCTGAGGGGCGCTGCCAGCTGCATCGAGCGCTGCTGCAGGGCTACGGAGAAGCGAATGGCGGGGCTCTCCGAACACCTGCTGCCCATCTTACATGAATACGTTCTCTACAGTGAGATTCTCATGGTAAGGTTTCCTGAAGGACTCTTTATGGCTCAACAAATAAAATTCGGCTTAGTCCAGTGACAGTGTCCAGGAGAGAATTTGTAGCTGATGAAAATGACTTCACAGTCCCTGTACCAGTACCAAGCATGCACAGCATATGATACCTGCCCATTATCAGGGAATCCAATTGGTCCTGTTTCTCTTGCTAATCAGGCAAGAGGTACCCCTTCCAAATAAAAAGAGCTTGATAGTTTTGCCTGGCCGGCAGCCTTGGGTAGCTGTGCTAGGGTGTCTAGTTTTGCCATCTTCAGTGAGCTCTGCATTGTAGCAGTGAGGGTTTGGGGACAGCAGTTGAGAAAGACCTTCCCTGACAACTGCCAAAATATGAACTCATTAAGTAACAGATTGTGTGTGGGATAAAGAGTGGAGAGGTTTTTGCCTTTCTAGGAGCCCTTACTAAGTATGTTTTCTTTTTCCAGAACAGCTGGGAACTTCCAGTCTCTGCATCATTATATAAGCATGTGTTAGTCTTTGCCATAAGCTACTACTCCCAGTTCCCTTTATGTATGTATTTTGCTTACACTTGGAGAGGATGTAAAAAATCAGACTCCAGAGTTGATATAGTCAGTGCTGGTGGATAATCAACATAATTAAGTAACTGAATTCAGTATGTTGTAATTCCCACTTTGCTGCCTACAGAAAGCAGAACATGTGTACAAACCCCTCTTTGTCTAGGTTTTGAGCAATGCCAGCTGCAGAATCTGTTCTTGTGTGCTAGGAACCCAGCTCCTGCTGCAGTGATTTCTGGGTAGGGGCTGCAAGAGTATTTCAGTCCACGGGTAGAGCAAGACCCAAGTTAACTGAGCCTTTGGTGGCACTCTGCAGGGTATTGTCAGTAAGGCTTAGCTACTGAGAGTTAGGAATTCCTGCTGTAATGACTGCTGTCTTTAAAACAAGCTTCACAGAAAAAGGGGCCGTACAAAATGTCCTGTATCTCACAGGCCTCATTATATGCTGGTAGATGGAGGTAGGTACTGCTTTGCTTAAAGATCTGAAGAGATTACTGTCCTAGCAATTGCAGGTCATCTTTCCCCCCACTTCCAACCTTATTTTTCAGAATTTCTATGTCTGTTACCCATAAGCAATTGTAGTCTTTCATGCTACTGAGGAGATGCTGCCCACCCATTGCCTTCTGTTTTGCAGCCTGACTCACCCTCACCCTTTCTCAGGCATTCTGTTTTGTCCAGAGCACAGAGACATTTCTGGGGACAAGCCCTGGCGTGCCTACCTGGCTCTTCTGCACACCTTACTGT
Source organism: Promerops cafer (assembly GCA_013398275.1). Lineage (NCBI taxonomy): Eukaryota > Metazoa > Chordata > Aves > Passeriformes > Nectariniidae > Promerops > Promerops cafer. The sequence continues at coordinate 1,341,199 of VZSE01014839.1, read as the reverse complement.
TGCCCACTGCATTTTTTTTCTGCTTGTAGCTTTCTTGATGCAGCACTTGCAACACACTGCTAGACTGCTATGAGGTCCTGTCCAGAGGAAAAGTCTTCCTTCAGCGGCTCATTCCTGTTCCACAGCTGTTCCTTTCCCTTCATTCACCTTGGATTTTTATTTTACTTACTGCTTATTTCCCTCTTGCACTTTGGAGAGGGAAATACTAGTCACAAAAATAAAATACCTAAAAATGCCCTGTGGAAGTCACACACTAGTAAGCCTTTCAGAGGTGTGTTTAACCCCTCATCGCAGGGACCTTGGTGCAGTGCTGCCAAGATCACATGCAAACGTGCAGAACAAGGTGTGATCAATACAATACAATCTTTGTATTTTCCAGTGTTGAGAGTTCAGCCTATAACTGGGGGAAGAGTTGAATTCATAACTAAAATATTTACATCTGGACCAACCCCTTCCTAACTGACCCACAGAGCAAATCTGCTGTCCCTCAGGGTACAAATTACAGCATTAATTAACTAATTATTTATGGATCCACATACAATTATTTGTGGGTTTTGTGGCAAGGTACCATTAAGTATTATACAAAAAACATGTAAAAGTATATTATATATAATATATAAGACATATTATTGTATGTTTTAAAAATACAGTGCCTTTGTTTGCCATTAGAAGTTAGCACTTGTCTATAGATGTAGCACCATAATTTTACAGTAATTGGTTTTGTCTTGTAATTTAGTGTTTGTGTGATAAATGTTGCCAAGCAGTCATTAAAAGTTTTAAAAAAGGCAAAGGAAATAGGAAACAAGGGAAAATATTTGTATTATGAAGAAAAGCTGTTCTAGACATTTGTTTTCCTTCTGAGCTTCCAGCTAAACAGTTTCTGTATTTATCTAACCAAAAGATTCCAAGGTATTGATGAGCATTTGTCTGTATTGCTGATCTATTGCTCAGAAATGCCCAAAGTCAGATTTACCAGTTTTTAGTAGTGATTACCTGTTCAAAAAAAAACATTGAAAAATTATTTGAAAATTAAGCTCTTAAATTATTCTATCATGTTTGATAAAGTGTCAAGATTTCAGAGAGAACTCAGTCAAATAAGAGAGCTAGAGAAAGTAGAGCTGCTTGTGCCCTGTGCTGTTTCAACATGCCCTGTGCTAGAGGTGAATTCTGAACATCTCTGCAGAAGAAGCAGTAAAACCAGTTGTGGCAAGGTAACGTAAAAGAAGGTTTTGAGATTTGTAATTATATATGTCCTGCTTCTGATTTTTTTTCAAAAAGACTAAAGCCTTGCAACACTTCTGCAAGATAAGCATACCTGAGTGTGCTTTTACAGATGAGGAAGCTAAGACAAAGAGACATTTGTAAGGCTTCATCAAGGTCTCAGAGCAAATGAGCATTAGAAATGAAAATTTAGTCTGTAATACTGTTCCTGTTTTGTAGCTTAACGAGTAATATTCCTTCCCCCTTCTAATTATTTTTTTGACATTATGCTAAAAACCCAATACCTGATAAGATAGTTTCAAAGGAGGTAAAAATTACATATGCTGAAAATAAGCACATATAGTAACGGTAGAAGAGCTTTAATTCCTATGATAACTTTGATTTTTCTGGGTTTTTTTCTGATTTGCCAGAACTATATTTGGCACTTACAAAATAATATTAAAGGTTAAAGTCACAATTTCAATAATGCCTTGTATACTATTTCTAGTCATTCTACCTTATATTGTAAATTTTACTCAAAGAAGATACTTCTGTTCATGAGATTTGGCAAGCTCATGTTGCTGTTTTTAAATGAATATATAGTAAGTTAAGCTGATACCAAGTAAACTGCTGTAGCAGTTCTGCTCGTACTGGCAGTGATACTGTGTATGGCAGATTCTTGTGGCACTGATTTTGGATTCAGTAAGATTGTTGAAAAACCTGTAAGATAAAATATAGGTATGGAAAAATAAGTCTTCAGGATTTAAATTTTTTTTTATAAAACATATGTCAAAATTATTAAATTGTATCATTCTGTGATCTTGTTTATCAAATAGCCAAGTTGTTTAATGGCTTTCTGAAAGAGTTAAAATTTGGTGCAGTTTACTTCTTTTTTTTTTTTCTTCTTCCGAACTAAGGGTGTTTTGAAAAGGAGAGACCAAATTCAAGGCGAGCTGGATTCCAAAGTTGATGCTTTAGCCAGTAGAAAGACAGAAAAGGATCTGGTAAGTATTTTCAGGAAGCTGGACTCTTCCAGGCCTTACTGTAACTGCAGGAGATGCGCAGAAGGACGCGTGTCCTCTGCCACGTGCTGGGACTGGCTGCTGTCTCTTTGTGCCAGGCAAAGGCCACCACGAGCAGCACTTCAGTGGCTGGGCTGCTGGAGGGAAGGGCTGGTCATGGTGGGTGACCACTGGCCTTTGTTAACACAGTACCACGGCTTATTTTTAGCTTTTCTATTTGCTTCCACACTTGGAGTTAAAAGAAAGTAACAGTTGCTGCAGTGCTCTTGTAGCTGCTGCTTCATTCACCTAGGAGAGGTAAAGGAGGTGATTAGAATCAGCAAAGCTGTTCACTACACTTATTTAAACTAAAATGTTCTGCATTCTGTTCTTCCAGGTTTCTGTTTTTTCTAGTTGGGCTCGGGGATATTTTTTTTGCTTCCAGTATGAAACCTTCATTCATTCTAGTGAAGTCAGATTGTAACTGGTACCCCATGGGGACAGGCATCCCCAAAGCCACCAGCAAGGCTCAGCAGCCAATTAAAAACAACTCCTGGGATGAGAATTGGCATTTTCAAAATTTTTGATTGTTAAACTCTCCAGCCTAAATAATGTCTTTTTAGCACAGTATTAACACCAAGTGTTATACAGTGTAAATAATGTGTAAAAATGACTAATAACTTTTTAGTACATCAAAGGAAAAAATCCTTAACATTTCAGATACTTTTTATTTGGCTTGTTGTAAGTAGTTTCCATGTAAAGATGAGCTGTTCAGATAGGTTTTGACACTTGAAATGCATATTTTCATTTGATTTTTTTGGCACTGAGATGAATAAATAGAATATATTGCTGTTCTCTGATATCTACAATGGCTATGGTATATTATATAACAATTTGTCTCTGTGTACTGCAGTGGGACATTAAGTAAATATCTCTGGTTTTGGGTTTTTTTTTCCTGAAGCAGAAGTTTTGTGTTCTGTAATTTGTTTTTGTTTCTCGACTTTATTTGCTGTTTCTCCACTTTATTTGCTGTTTCTGCTGTCCTTTTTCCTTACTTTAAAGCCTGAAGCTCTTATAAAATGCACAGAGGATGGTGAGCTGGAGAAGCCCCCTAGGCTGGGAGTTGGGTAGCCATGGCAGGTGCATTCAGCGACGAATTCAGCTCCATACAGCTTGTTTAGCAGCCAGACTCATGGTTTACTGTAGAAAAGGCATCATAGCCTGGCAGGACATGCCATCTTTTCAGGATGCATTTCCTGCTATAATCTGATGGAGTTCTCAGACAATGTGCATGCACTCCCTTTTCCTGAACTGTTACAAATAAAAAAGGGATATTTTTATTTTAGGACAGTATTGATCGTACCATCTTGATTTGATATTGACAATGGTTTACTCCATCATGAGATGTTTGTACTTGCTTCCAGTAGGATTTTGAAATCAGTTTGCCCAAACTTATTTTTTTCACTGTGTGTATGTTTCCATATCTGCATTTACAGTTTGGTAAAGGCTTTGGACACTGACTACTCAGGTGTTCAGATCTTTGCTATATCTTTCCAACGCCTTTATTTCTTAGGAATTTCAGAGAATCCTGGTTTTGAGAGCCTGGTTCTCCTTGCTGTCTCAGAAGAGCAGTAAAACAGATGTCTGTTAGTCTAATCTGATAATAAAATCCTGTGTTCTCTAATTGAGTGGCAGCTGTATCCTGAAGACGTTTTCTTAATTAGAAGCTGAAGCCTTTTTCTAGTAAGGATAGTTTGGCAACAGAGAATGGTGTACTGCTATTTTTAACCATTCAAGTGACTTCACTATTTTCTTTGTAATTTTTTTACTATGTTTTCATTTATTATGTGTTGAAATATTTTTCTGACGCTTCCAGCCAGGCTTATTTCTTAATAAAGGTGGTCATAACCCAGGTATGTTGTTGGAACAGGTGTAGACACCAAGTTTGGGTGTATTTGCACATATCTATTCCTAAGCAGAACTCCTGTAGCTTCTAATGATCTCATAGATGCCAGATTGAACTTGTCAGTGCAATCTAGTAGCCAGAAATTTTGCTGACAATGAGTGGCATGAACCCTAATCTCATTTGAAGTACATTTCCACCACAGATAAAGAGTCTCAGACTGTCATTAGAGCTGATAAAAGGCTGTGTGATATTTAGCATTGGTCATGGCAAACATTAAATGATTTAACAAACACAAGGTTGTACAGCAGAAGAATGCAAAACATCCCTAAGGTCAGTGCAGATGAAACAGGCTGGAATTGCAAATTAAACCTTATGGGACATTAGGCTGGGAAAAAAATGTTTTCTTGAGCTGTGTTAGAAAGCTGCTTGTGGTGCTGCTACAAAAGCCAAACCCTTGGTTTCTACTCCAAAATTTGGTCCACAAAGGAGGCAGTTGTTCAGGGTATGGATGGTTTGAAGACTGTGATTTTGGATGCAGGCCCTGACAGAGAGATTAGGCCCAGCTTTGGTACTCTCTTGCTTATCTAGATATTTCTTACCTGCAGAGCTGTGGCTGTAAAGGTAGTGGGATTTGCTGCTCCATGATTCCCGCACTCCATCCTGAAGGTTACACAGCAATGCTAGTGTATCCCTCTATGGTTTGGGCATTTTGAACAGTTTTAGTCTTGCCACTAGGGCTGATAATAATTCTGGAAAAAGGTTGGTATTAATGTGCTCTGACAGAGCGAGATAAGCATTAAATGCCAACTTAAGGATTCTAGTGTTCAGGCTTGAAACTGAATAGTAAAGAGATGAAATGCTGAATCTATTACCTTCTGAATATATTTTGTGTTTTAACTCCAGGCTAAAAAGGGGTTAGTATCACCAAGCTGTAGGATTAATTCACGTAGCAGATAGAAATTCTTGCTATTTTGCATAGTGAAATAGTGTAAAATGCTGTGTCACTTACCATGTAATTTGGCTATTGGGCCATATGTCTGGCTACAGTCACACAGTCCATGTCTGGCAGCACTCTGGCCTAGCAATGCCTGGCTCCCACCTTCCTGTGCTCTGGTGCCATGTCTGATTAGTGCTGTGCTGGCCTCTGGCCATCACTGAAGGGAGATTTCATTTCTCACACTGGCTGCCTCGGTGACATCAATGTAAGAAAATGGATTCAGAATCCTGTTTCATTTGCAGGATCAATTGTACCAATTTACACCTTGTAAATGAGGAACACACTAGGTAGATGTTTTTGATAAGTCCAAGCCATTCTTCTTTCATTTCTGCTATCATGGCAGCTAAAGAGAGTAGCATTGATGGGTTTTTTCAGTTTTGAAAAAGTAGACCTTGAATGTCTCTACTTGACATGGTGACATGTGGCATAATGCTGCCTTTAGACCATAAGTCCAACTCTTGCCTTAATACAACACGTGGTTTCCTTGGGGCTTTAGAGTGGGATGTTTAAACTGCATATCCAGGCACAGTTGTGTAACAGAGTCTACCTGTCTATATCATGTTCTGACTACAGTATGGAAGAAATTCGTAATTCCTAGAAAAGGCTAGACAAAAACAAACTGTAAAATAACTTAAAGTTATAAAGAATGAGGTAAGAGGAAGCTGCTGCAGCAAGGAATTCTAAGTCAGAGTTCTTTATGTGTGTAGACAAGTGCATTTCCATATAGGAATTTTTTTTTTTGCAAAAGCAGAGAATGGATTCAACTGCCTTTCCTACTCTAAATCATCTTTATAACGTCATCATTTTCAGTATTCTCTGCACATTCATTTTTTGGTATTTGAAGGAAAGGCAATTAGCATGGAACATGGTCAAAATACCAAATCCAGTTGTCTGTAATTCCTTTAAAGGTAATTCCCCCACATTTAAACTTTGGATTAGCCTTTTCATTTTGAATGCAGTGTTGGTAGTTGAAATTACCCTTGTCTGTAGCTTGCTTAGTGGTCTGGCCAGATAACTGAACTTGCGCTTTTCAGTAAAGCAGAAAGAGTTTGTTTTTTTTCATTTTGTTTCTCATTAATAACCAGTATGTCATTAATCTAGAAGTGTGGTAAAGAAAATCAGTGTAGAAATCAAATCTAACTAAAAATGTTTATTATTGACTGTGGATAACATCGATTCAGATGAAATTTTCACTTTTACTAGCTAAGGAGTTCTTGGCTTCTTTAAGAACTGAATGTGATCCAGGTTCTGTGACCATTTCAGGCAGTGTTTGATGATTCAGTTTGTGTCTGGTGGCAGCATCACTGCTGTTGCACTTGATCACTGTTCTCCCCTGCATGGTCCAAGCTGGAGGCTGTGCATCCAGACTTTCCATGTCTTGCTCTGAGTTCTGACGTTTCTGTGTTCTACCAGGAGCGTAAGCATTCCTTAAAAATCTTGGAAGTTAGTCCTGGAATCCTGAACTTCCTATCAGTGAAAACACCAGCAGTGCAGAAAGCAAAAAGTAGCTATCCAACTTTACGTAGGTGTGGTATGAGGAAGAAACTATTTGCTTTATGGCAGAATACAAGGATGAAGAAGAAGTGTATGGAGCCTGAGTTGCAATGGAAGCAATTTGAGGAATTAAGTTTTCCTGCTTGATGTTCCTTATTTTGGTGGTGCTTGTGCCTGCCCTCCCTCCTGCTGCAGACAGTGGCTCTGCAGTCCCAGCAGATGATTTTGCACTGTGGCCACAGGAGATGTACCTCATTCTGTGACCTGGTGCCAGCCAGAACAGACACAGCTGATGAGTAAATGACAATAGGTAACCAAATTACTGAGAAGACCAGGAAAACTCATAGAAGACAGGGCTGCTGGCCACTTACTCCCATTAGCTGGCAAGTCAGTTTGTGTATCTACAGTAATTAGAAGCAAGTAGTGTCTGTAAAGTAGCCCTGAAGGTTTTGGGTCCTGGATTTCTCTGAAAGTTTCTTCTCTGTAGAAGTCCTTTAATTTCTTTCTCTGCTTCTGTATTTCCTTTTCCCTCATATGGTCACACACAGTTCCACAAGAAAAGATGGTAATGTGACAGGCAAGAAATCAAAAAATTTGTGATTTTGATTTCTGCTGTCTTCTCCCCCTTCTGTTTTCTCCTGTTATCAAAGATTCTGTCAGGATTTTCTCAGTTTTTCTGGCCAAATCTAATTTGGACAATTGATTCTGCTTCAGTAAAGCCCCCTATATGTTTCTTTTTTGATGCATTAATGTCAAGTGCTAGTGAAGAGATGACAGAGTCTGTAGCTTCTAAGTGAAAAAATATATCTCCAGGAACACTTTAATTCTGGTCTATCCGTTCTGTTATTAATATTTAAGAAACTGTAGTGAGTTATTAATTAAGAATTAATTTTAAATTTATCCCTGGGGAGAGACTTTTTTTGCTAAGTTAAATACCAGCCTTGGTTCTGCAGTTCTCTTCATCTCCCCTACAGTAATTTGATTTCAGTAATTTTAGAAATGATGATTTTCCTAATATTTTTAATGTTTAAAATTAATATTTAGTTCTCAGAAGAGATTGGGAAACTTGAAGACAAAGCTGAACGTGCCAATAATGCTCTGAAAACGGATTGGGACAGGTGGAAGCAGAACATGCAGTGGGACATGAGATCAACATTCACTAATGTGGCTGAGAATAATCTCCGTTATTATGAAGAGGTAAAACTCTTTCTCACAAAAATGTTATTTTTTCATTATTTCAGTGAAGAAGGCCATGGGTTCTCTGTAAAGAGGAATTTTTCCATTTTAGATCAAACATTTGGTAACTTTGGAATCAGTTTTTGTGGGAATAGTGAGGCAGTTGTCCTTAATGTGACAGATTTCAAGCAGGATGTATTTTATTGTGCCCAAGTCGTTGATCCTGAGTTCATCATCGACAGAGGGCACTCTTGTTTTACTAACCACAGCAACTTGGAACATGATGTTCTTTTCAATGTCAGCTGCTATATTTCAGTTTGGAAACATTTTGATGTTGAGAGCATGAAGAAGCCCTCTGGAAGGCTCAGACCTGTATGAGGAAAACCTTTAGATGTGATTCCATCTGATTTTTATTTTCAGCTCAAATGCCGCAGGTAATATTCTTGGTAAGAATTTCCAAGAATATCTGCTAGGAAGGAGAATTTGAAAACATGTAACAAGATACATTAAGCATTTTGTGAAGTTTCCTCATAGGGAACATAATGTCAATTGAAATGTGCATTTTGAAAATATCCCAGCTATCTTGAAGTTTTTAAAATAATTTCTCCTTACTTATGGGAAAAAAAATGGAATGCACTGAGCCATCTATTAATCATAAATTAGTCATTTTCACAGATATATTTTGGTATCTGTAACTTCAGTCCTGTAGTCTGAGCCTTTTATGGATTGCACATTAGCCAATGGCAGTGCTCTGATTTTACAAATCATTTTGTTTAAACATAATTGAAAAGACAGAGCTCTTGATCATCAAGTCCAATTAACTAACATGGAGTCTGTGAGATGCATGGACAGTGACAATCTGTTGATACATATTAAGATCAAAATATTTTCAGAAATCAGGCAGCAAGTTTTTGGCATCCTCTACCATTGTCTTCATTTATTGATGGTCTCTGACTCCAGTAGCAGCAATATGTATGTTAAAACAATGCTGGATATATTAGAATATTTTCATTGTGAATTATTAGCTAAAACATAAAAATAATTATTTGGTTCTTTTTCCTGTCCAGAAATGCCTTTTGATGAATTAAAAGCTTAATTCAGAACACCAAGGCTCATGTTGTACATGAAATCACTATTCTTAAGCCACAAACTGCAGAAAATTATTCAGCTGTCTCTGTAACTGTCAGAGGTTCTTCTTAAATAGCCTCTGAAATACCAGACAAGTTGGTTTATACTGAGGCACGATCTTTTGTTGGTGCTTTTCTTGAATATTGAAATCTTCATTAAATGGTTTTGCTGTTACATCTTTGTAGATCTACATTTTAGAAAAAGCACCTTATCTTACTACAGCAGTTGCAATAATAGGCAACGTTGTGCTAACTGTATCACTCCTTGTTTGTGAAGTGAGCACTTACCAAATTCTTTGTTTGATCAGAAAATCATCTAATCCTGCTATTCAAATGAACTTGATAAAGTTAATATTTTGATTGGGAGTTTTGACCTAAAATTCATTTATTTAAGGCCTGTCATTAATGGTGATGGGTAATTATTAGAGAAGTGATTACTGCTTACAGTCAGAGGCCTGTGTATCTCAAAGTACAAGTGTGTGCTCCTGAAAGCAGCAGGAAAAGAAGCCGTGGCATCTGCTCCTGCTGTTTGGCAGTGAAACTTCTGGAAGGGAATCTCAGAAACCTGAGAAGCAGAATATTATTTTTATGTTTTCAGTAGGGAAGAGAATCCAGCCTTAAATGTAATAGTTTGAGTCTGACTCATTAAACTCATGCACCGACACAGTGTCTGGTAGTGTTTTTCACTTGTTCAATTATTACTTGCTTCATTAGCATTCTTTCACATGTCTGAAGTTACTCATTCAGACTTTTGGTGCACTATTTGATGCTTACTAAGCCTTTTCTTGGTGTAACATCCCTCATGTTATTTCCTGCCTTTTCTCTTCCCCAAAGCATATTCTATGCATTTTCCCAGGCACTATGGATGCTATGAATTTGTTACCCAGTTCTTCTGTCCAACTCCTATGAGGAATCATCTCCTACTTTCTAACTTAGTGACTACCTGCTTCTCATCCTTTCCACAACTTCCCCCACCCCTCAGTAAAACTATTCTTGCCTCTCCACAAGCAGTGTCCCATTTCTCTTCTCTACAGGAGCATTTCACTGTGCTTCTCATTATTCCCCTTGCTGGCTGCATTTCCCAGGCACACAACCAAAGAAGGAGTCATTTCTGTTCACAGTCATTCTCTGCATCCCTTAAATTTCGGGAACCACAGAGTAATGAGAGACAGGCATCTTGTATTTTCTGATGGCTGCTGCAGTAGAGAATGCAGCCCTTCAAAACTGTATAAAACCCAAACCAGTGTGGTCAAAAACAACATAGCAGCATGTCAAATTACACTAGAATTTCTAAAATGTCGCTTCATCTTTGTCACAAATTGGGCAAAGAATATGGCCTTATATTTGTTTGGGTTTTTCCTTAATTGTAGTTGCCTAAGGATTCTGCTGTCAACTTTTCAAGCATCACTTAGCTAGCATAACAGAGTATCTCTTCCTTAAGCTGAATTAATGTTCACATTAATTAAGTGTTACTCTAAAGTGTTACCTGCAATTATGTTTCTCTGCATTTAATTTAATTTAAGAGTTATTCCTGTAGTCTTCCAGTTCACTGGCTATCTGCATTTATTATACTTAAAAAGAAGTGTTCCTTTGTTTCTACAGCTGTTTTGTGTCTCTCAATGCTGTGGTAACAAAGATGTGAATAAAAGCCCAGTGTTGCAGATTTACAGGGTGCTCCTGTGCAGGCCTGTGAAAATGAAAGCTTTCAAGTGATAATGTGCAAGCTTTGTTATAATATGTTTAAAACCATTTGGGAGCCAAGAATTACCATGACTGACCGATCATTTGGTATTCCTGTAGCTGGTCTCAATGGTTCATACAGTTCTTTACTTCCATTCCTCTGGAAAAGAGCTGAATACATCCTTAAGTCTCTCTGTATTCCACAAAGTCTTAAATCCAAAAGAATATTGTACTAACAATGACAGTAAATGCATTGCTAAAATAAGGAGGACTTTCTGAAGCAATATGAAAAGGTTTTAATTTTTAAAAGTTCATAAATTTACTCCTATTTCTGAAGTAAATAGCATTGATTCAGCATGTGTTAACACCGTATCATTTATTTTATTCCATTTCATCGGGCCTTAGGCATGACACCATTGTCTGACAGCTTAGTCCAGAAGAGGTATCTGCCAAACAGCTGGAATCACAGACTGTCCACAGGGTGGAGCTTTCATCTGAGAAACTGATTGTCACCATGAGTATTTTCATTAATTTAGAAAGAGATATTCTAAAGATGCAGCATGACTAAACCCAAAGCAAGACACAGTTAGTGGTGGTGCTGGCAGTGTTATTTAGCTGTCAGGTTTGAAGTGTTGCTGCTGCAGACTAGCAGAACCAAACCAGGCACTGCTGAACTCTGGATGCAAAGAGCAGAAGCAATGAAACATATGCTAAATTTGTCATTTTTTCTCATGTGTTTAGTATAGCTAGTACATATGCTGCCAACAAATTCTGGTAACCTATTCTTTTCAAGAAAACCACCAGAAAAAGTGGCTAGGTTTTACAGCCCAACCCAAAGACTAGTTATACATTGTAAATCCAACAAATATACCAGAGTTTGGGTTTCCACTGCTTGTTGGTTACTCCAGGAAATGCAGACAGATTGGTGTTTTTTCCTAATCTGGGATGATAGTTTTGGCATTGAAAGAATGTGTTTTTTCTTGAGTATGGATGAACCTTTCTTTTAAAGCATAGCATTTGATTTTATTTATCATGTGTGAAATTAATTCTGTTAAACCCTTGCATCTTAATGAGTTACCTTTGAACCTTTGGTATAGTCAGATTCTTGTTGGTATTAGCATACCTTACGATTTTTCAAAAATATAGTTTCCTGATTTTTTTAGTATTTCAAGCACAATTTAGTATATTTCTGTGACCAACATTGTTGTGCAGGCATAAATTGATCCAAAAGATTTATTAGGGCAAAACAATACTTGTAAAAGCTGTAGAAAAATAAATGAGATTTGTTATTTGCCCTAGAGGCCTCTGTAGTGATGCATTTAAGCAGTCATTTGGTCGTGTAGCAGAAAGTTGGCTGTTCCTGTGTGTTGATCACATCCTACCTTAGCCATGCCTGGGAGTTCAGCTACCAAACTTCACAAGATTTTCAAAAGCTCCCCTGGCTGAACCTGTTTGTCCCTGTGCATGTTGCTTCAAAGGCAGATCCATCTTTGAACCTTTATTCACTTCAGCCTTTAAAATTTTTTTAAAATAATTTCGGGAAGATGTTTTTTAGAGTGGGAATTACTATTTCTGTGTGGTCTAGTTTTTGTTTCCCTGCACACAGAAATCATAAAAATATTTTCTTTTTCTCTCAGACACAAACAAGACTTCAGATTCAACTCAAAAAAATGCCATCATAAGTGCTATTTTTAAGTTATCAGCCACGGGTAACTGGGAACTGGAACAGAAACACACATGGCATGTGACACACTGCTTCTTCTAGCATGCTTACTACATGTTCTATTTTTATATCTCCTTTTTCATTATATATGCAATTGTACTTTATGAAAAACTTGTTGCTGCTTTTTCTAAGAATGATACTGCAGAATGTGTCCTCCAGTAGTAATCAGAATATTTTAGGTAAAGTAGCCTTATTTAAGTTCTTGCTATTTCATTTTGTGTATTTAGGCTTTTTTATGTTTTCCATCGGGCTTTTATGAGTAATTGGATTATAAATTTCAATCCTGTGCAAACACATTTAATTTCCTCTGTTTGGATTTTCTGGGTTTTTTTTTCCTTTCTGTCTCCTTTGTGAAAACTGGCTGATCCTCTATTTTGATCTCCATTTTCAACCTCCCAGGAGAATAGAGTAAAACCATTCCATAATAATGTTGAAGTATACATCCCTAGCAAAATGTCGTTTATGCAGTTCATGCTTCACAATGTGAAAAGCTTGAGCCTAAGGCACAGAGACCTAGTTTTGTTTTGGTGTGGTTAATCATAAAATTTGTCAGCTGTAGCAGCACTGTGATGTCTGACAGTGAAATGAGCCACCATTGCTCTTACATTTTGAAAAATGTGCTTTGGTTATATAAACAGGGATAAATTAAAAGCTGAATAACTTACGTGAAAAAAAATGCTTTGCATCTTTGTCTGGACAAGCTTCAGTAGATCATATCTATCTGGTTAAGCAGTGTATTATGATTGCATTTTAACACGTGCAGCTTGGCTCAGTGTTGCAAAGATAACACAAAGCCATTTTTTACATTGCCGCCAGTGCTGATACTTGTATTTTAATTCACATTACTGAAATTACAGAATAACAAAACATCGACTTATATGGTAATTCAATTAAACTGTGGTTCAGATAAAAATCTGTCATTGCCAATGAAAGTGAAAAAGTGATGTTTTCAGGTACCACACCTAGAAAAAGCTTAGAAAGACAGCTGTGCCTTGCAGCTTTCTGGGACAGTGATCCAGGCTGGGCTCTAACAAACAGAAATTGATGAGTTTGAGTGCCACAGTGAAGACACATCGCTAGCAGCTGCCTCATTGACATTTCAAAACCAAGAGGCCACATTCCAGCTCAGGCCTCTCAGATAGACTCAGCTGTCACAGTGTCACATGAAGTAGAGGAGAATCTAATGATCAAACTTAAAGGCTTTATACAAAAGGTCAAAAAGACCTTTTAAATCAGAAATCAGTTTTCAACACTTGCTGTTCACTGTTCAGTCTGGCAGTATCTTCACTGTTTCTCCCTGGTGTAGCATTTCTAAATAACATTTCTCCAAAAAGTCAGTGAAGAAGCAGATTTCCACATGAATCTTACCCTGTTAGTCCTCTCTTTTCACAGTAATTCAAACCGTAGATATACTCTGAGGAGCAGCATAATGTTGTTGTGTGCAATAGCAGCAGAAGTTACTTGGGGTTTTTGTCAGCAAGATCCAAAGAGAAGGACTGGGGCAGTAAATTCATGGTATCCATGGTCTAGGGGACAAAATGTGAATAACAGGAATCATCTTTACCATGCCTGATAATAGCCAAAAACCTGTGCAAAAATAAGCTCATGCTTTTTCTTTGTGATCTTTTAGTTCAGTTGGCTGTTCTAACTGCTCTCATTGTCTTGTAGATCCACATCTTCTACTTTCTTATGTCTTCAGAGACAAAGCTACTGCTGATTTGTTTTTTTCTTGTTACTTTTGTCACTCTTAGTTTTATGGGTATCCCTGGTTCTGTATCCTTCTGTCATCATGGATTCCCCCATCTCCAGTCATCCTGTGTGTATTCTTTGTTTTTCTCTTTGAGCTTATATTTAACATTATCAGATCCTCCCACTCATCTGCTTACACACAGACATGCAGTTATACCAGGACCTAGCTCTTCAGTGAAGTGTGATTAAATCTCCATATTTAATGGCAGAGTTTGGAAGTCATTCACAAGAAATGTCTGATGGAGTTAGGTGGCTGCACGTTCAAGCAGAATCATTTCCATGTCTGCTAAGCAATGACAGATGTACATGGTACATGGTGTTTCAATGAGCTGGGCTTAGCAAGTTGCTGTGGCTTGAATAGTTCATGGCAAAAGATTTCAGTTAGGAAATTACGCTGTTTTCAGGCCACTGATTTAATTCAAAGTTCAGGTAAATGGAGTGTGCTGTCCAGGTTTTAATATATATTTCCTGGGAAATTTCAGAAGAATTATTTATGGTGCATAATAAAGATTCTTCATGAAAAAAAATGTGTAGAGTAAGTAGTAAATCAGCTGCATTGTCAAGAACAATAGGTATGAATGTATAAGTCAAAATTTTGTAAGAACATTTCCATTTCAAGGGCTTTTTTTCAATAGCATCAGAACAAGGAAATTATTGCAGCAATTTGCCTGTCCTGTTCTACTGACAGACTTGAAATGGTAGAAACCTGGTGCTTTGGGTAACAAGCATCAACTCACTACAGGTTACCTTGTGCTAGCCTTGCCATGGCTCTTAACACTAATTTATGATTTAGAATGGCTTGCCAAGCTGCCAACACTCATTTAAGCAAAATTGAACCAAAGTCATTTGAGGGTTTTGTTGTTTTCTTTTTTTTTCTTTTCATTTTACTTCCTGCAGAATTAATGCTTCAAATAAAAAAAAAATCGTTTTTACAGTTGTAAATACATTTTTCCATAAGCCGAGAGATACCACTTGTAAGGATAACAACTTCCCTACTCCCAGCCCTGCCTTTCTGGTTCTATTTCTTTCCCATTGCTCTGGGGAAAAATGAATTCTCTCCTTATTTAGAAAAAAAAAATGGTTTAATTTAACTTGGAAGGAAAATTGGGTATACATTAGGAATCCACAGAGATTACAAGGGAACGGTGCCTGACAATGTGCTTTCTATTTGGAAGAGACCTTTGCCTGTAACTAAAGGAAGAGATTAAAGAAGAGCATAATTAATGTTAGCATCTTCCATGCTACAACATACAATTACAGTGCTCACAGTGTGTGCTTGTCATTATGTAAAATTGACCTTTACAGCTCACTCAGCATGTTAGCTAACATTTTGCTTATCACTGAGCTGCCTAGGAAACCGTATTTTGCTCTTACCACGGTCCTACAAAAGCAGCTTGTGACAATGTGTGTGTATTCTGCTATATTTTTTTTAAATTCTTTTTCTCCTTGGCTAACAGTTTACAGAAATCCCTCTGCTGTACTCATATGTATGTGTTTGGTTTTTTTAAGTGCCTTGCTACATGGGAGTCCTTCCTAGCATCTCAAACAGTGGATCTTCCTGTGGACGAAGATTCTGAAGACAGGCCTTGAGTAGTATCTCTGCTTGATCTCTGCCTTTTCCATGCAGTTTCTCCCGACCAAAGTGCTTTATATGAGATCAGATACCTTATTAAATTTAACTGTTAAAATCAGTGAAATGCAGGAAACCAGCTTATTGAACACTCAGGTATTCTAGTCCTGAAATACATTTTGAAACATGCTATATATTGCTTTATATTGCTTAGCTCTGATTTTACATATTTTTATGCATTTGCATACAATTGTTTTCATAAATATTGTGCAATTTTGATATAAAGTATTTTAAATATGTAAAAATAGCTCCATTTTAATAAAAAGTTGAGTAATGAAAGTTTGTCATCAGTCTGTATCCTAGTCTTTTTTAGAAGTATTTTGGTATTTTAGCATGCTTTTTAGATCCTTTTTCTTGAGTAATTTCTTGTAGTTGTAGAATTATGTCACGTAGTCCTAAAGGACTAGGACTTTAGGATTATTTTAATAGATCTTGCTAGTTGCCCAATGGCAACATAGGACATAAGGATGCCAAACATGTTCTGTTTGAACAGATTAATGAAATTAATGCTGCTTTAAAGTGTTGGTAGTTTAGTTTTCAGTTTGCATTATTTACATGTTTATTAGACATCTTCAATTTGACATTTTTTAAAGGATAAAGGAAAAAGTGACAGTTCATGAAACAGACTGTTTGTACAGTGATATCATTAATCAAAGCACTGATCCTGCCAAAACAAGAACTTCCATTTGGAGTTTGCAGGATGAAACCTCCTGCTCTCATGGCTGACCCTCCTGTAATCCTCAACTTCTTTCCTCTTTAGATAGTCAGTGGGGAAGAAGAGGGGTTAAGAAAATAAGAGGTTTGCATTAAAATGATCAGCTGATTCACTCATGCAATATGCATTAAAGTCTTCCAGTCACTGAATTACTCCACCCAGAAGGTCCTCCAGGCTGCAGCTGTAGTTTCTGCAGTTTTCCCTGGTGGTTAAGGTCTGAGCAAGCCACAGGCTTTATATGGAAAGAATGAGGTGCAGGAATCAGAGACAGCCTAACCATGGCTCTGGCCTGCAGCAGAGCAGGGCTTCAGCCATCACCTGCACCTTTTCTGGTGGCTTTTGTGAGCTTGCTTTGGTCAGTCACCTAATGACTGCAGGGGACAATTCCAGAGCATATGGCTGCTGCTCCTGGTTGGCTGTGGACCTGTCTAAGCTGGGCAAGGATTTGTGGCTTTCATTTTAAAAATGCATATTGCAAGTAAGACCTGGAATACCAGCATGACCTTTCCAGCAGTGCTAGGAAGAGTGCTCTCATGCTGCCCCCATGAAGTAGTAGTGAAAGCTAAGGTCTTTCTCATTGAAGTGTCAGTTAAGATGCTCCTGAAATCCTGCAGGGAGCATGCATCTCTCCCAGCGTGGACAACTCCCTGTGCAGAGGAGGGCAGGGCAGTGCTGAAGGGCTGTACTATACAGGGTCTTCTCCAGCCGTGCTGGCAGCAGATCCTTGCAGGAGGCAGGGACAAACAATGTGGCTGGACTGTGCTCTCTTCCCACTGTACCTTCCTGATGATTCTTTTTTAACATCAGAGCTTCTATCAATGTGCTTAATAATAGCCTTAATGGCTTTCCCTTTCTTTTTTTTTTTTCATCTAAACTCACGGGATTTACCATGCTGAATATCAATGAATTCCACAACTTAATATGTAGGAAAAATCAATTAATTTTGTGATCTCCTAAACCAGCTGCCCAACAACTTCAGGTAATGCCTTCTGCCTGTTAAATTGTGAGAAGAGATGAACAGCTCTTTCCTATTTGTCTTCCCTGTGCCACTCAAGAATTTACAGACCTCTGGCATGTTTTCCAAGTACTGCCTGTTTTCCCAGAGGAAAAGCCATAGCTTAATACCGTATTGTACAAAAGGCTCTTCACATCTGTGCTCATTGTTACTGCTTTTCTCTATTTTCTAGTTCCACTGCAACCAGGGTTCAAAATGCAGAGACACCAGAAATGTACATGTCATAATTATGCTTTGATTTTTGTCATCATAATTTATTTTTTGAAGTACCACTGAATGCTGAGCTGCCATTCCACAGAACTGTCCACAGAGCTATTCTGAAGGTTACTGAATAATTTAATATCCATCAGTGTGTATATATAGGAGAATTGGCTTTTCCCCAGTGAGCATTTATTTGCATTTATTAATACTCAATGAAGCCTTCTGTTTTTAGCTCCTAATCTCTCTGTAATGTATAGATCTATAAACAGGACTGCAACAAGACAGACAGCAGTAACACTCTGAATACCAGGTAAGTGGAGGTTCAAGGAATTGAACTTGAACAGGCTTACTGGAAGGATAGAAATACTTGCGTGTAACCAAAAATTACTACCATGCTGCTAATTTAGGACATACAATGTCTGGTTAACTGAGAGGGGGAATGTCAATGTGTGTTGCATTGATTTTACCTTTATATTCTGCTGGACTAGAATGTTGTTACCTGAGGCATTTGGAAATCAGAAGCACCATTGGATATTTTGCATTCTTGGTAAAAATGTTCATTATGTTCATGATTTATTTTTAATTTCTTTTTCTCTTAGCTAGGCCATAACTTATGGGGAAAAGGCTTTAGCAGTCAGTTTTATAGACGCCTTCTTGTGACCATGTATTTATTTTCCTGATTTTTTAGTAGCTCTATCATCATATAAAAATAAGGTCTATTGTTAAGTACAAACATTGTCCTTTTTGTGTCATGCAAATACTTCTGAAACTTAGAATTTTAGAAAGTCTATTGCATATTTAGACTTATTTCCAAAGATTTTTCTTTTATGGAGTCTTGCCTTCCTTAGGCTTATGATTAGAAAGTGCTTAAACTATTTGATAACTGAAAATCAGTCTGCCTCTTACTGGATTTTCATGCTGCCTCTGTGTATGTCAGTGGTTCATATCTAGGGCCTGTAAAAAATGCATCTCTCTCTTGTTAGACTGAAAACACATACAAAGAAAATAATAAAAACCTTCTCTTCTCTGGTACCTAACAGGGGAGCTGTCACCAGAGCAAATTGCTGGCAGTAAAGGTGAAACATGGATGTGGGTAAGAAATCAGTGGCCCTAAGCACTGAATGATTTTAAAGGGTTGCCTGATACAGATTCTATCACCTTACAACTGATCTGTGGCAACATGCATGTCTGGAGAAAAAAGGAATAAATACAGGTTCTTCTGGCCCCTGCTGCTGTTGGCCTCTGCCTAAAATAGTGACCATTCAAAAAGATTTGTGCACTATGTATTGAATTCTTTTCATTTACCTGATAGCTGTGGGTAGGATTTCACTTCTAGTATCACTAAAATAAGGATAATGCTGGCCTGAATTAATCATGAAATCAACCTTCGAGCACGAGCTTTGCAGGCCAGGAGTCAAGTGGTTTTCTTTCGTATGTCTAAATCATATTTTAATATCACACATCAGCACTGCCCACTATTTTGGACAAACAATCCCTTGCAACTTCATAAAGAATGGATGAGGGAAGAGGTGTGTGTAATAGGCTACTCTGGTATGTTTTAAATTTACTCAAAGAAAATGGCTAAATAACCCCTTTTCTAATAAGTGGAGGAGCTCCTACCTGCCAGCTGCTGTGAATGACTTGAGTGAGTAGAGGATGAGATTGTAAAACCATTGCAGAAAGCACCTGGACAGCAAAACATTCATAAAGCAGTGCATAGCTTTGCAGCTCTTACTGAGTGGACCTGCTGTTGACTGGCCGTACGTCGCAGAGGCGTCGTCTTTAGTCCGGCCATCATCGTGAAGAGAGAGAAGCCTTATCTGTGCAAACCCACAGAGGCTCCTTATTGAGTACAGAGTGATTGAAAGAAGTGCTGGCCAACAGGATGAACCATGAACTCCTTCACAAAACCCACTGTGCTGCATTTTCAAGCTGCACCAATGTTTGGATGCAGCCCCAGTGTTGGTGCCACTGCCTCACTGGGAGGAACGGGGAGGCAACAACTCATCTGAACCTGAAAGGGACAGACACAAACTTTCAGCAGATTTGGGAGATTCTGGAGACCTGCAAGGTGAGGGTACGTCCTGGTTTAGGTAAGATACACAAAAATGAAATTAAGAACAGTAAGAGGATATCCTTGTCTAAAACATAATTGGAAAAAATATATCAAAAACCATTGTATTAATTTTCATACAGGCAGAAAGTAATATTTGAGGTTTAAAATTTTTCCCTAGACTGTGACATGACAGTGAGTTTTCAGCAGGAATAATTCATTTGATAGTTGTATTGCTTAGAAGTTTACTTACGGAATAAGCATTATTGTGTGTGCATTAATATTTAACCAAGAGTTACCATAAGACCATTAACTCTTAAAACCAAACTAAGAAACTTCCTTGGAATCAAAGCAATGGTGAATATCACAACAGTGATGTGGGGAAGATTGACTGTTCTTTAAATAATTGTTATAACACCATGGCAGCTTAAAGCGCAACTGAACTGCTTTTTTGAATTAACTTCTTCAATAAAAAAAATAAGTAGCTGCAATATAACAATATGATTTTCATCTTTTTTTTTTTATATAAAAGTGAAGCATCTCACCAGGCTCTTTTTGCAAATGAAAACAAATAAGATGTTTATTTTTTATTTGTACCCTGGAGTTGTGTTCATTTAAATAATAAATAAAGCTTTCACCAGGAGGTAAAGAAATAGTATGTAAAATGAGAGCTGAGCAAGATGCTGTGTACAACTGTCACAAAGCTCCTCACCTCTAAGTGGAGAAATGTTTTTCCACTCAGGCACTACATTATTTGTCAGGTTAGAAGACAAAGCCAGAGCTGCTCTAAACATCAGGACCTCCTGCCCACGAGCCCGTAAGAATTGCTTGGGCCCCACAAAGCTGGTAGTGAGCCCTTCAGGCTGGCAGGGTCTGTAAAGGAGCAGCAGCTCACTGAAGTTTCAGAGTCACTGCTTTTTCATCTCTTTTCACTGCTTGATTCTTTAATAACACAGCACAAGAGTCCAAAGTTTCTATCTAATAAAAGGTTAAAGAGGGAAATTTATGAGGGTCCTTTTGAACCTAGAAAGTATTTTACGAGTCTCTGAAATAGAGTGGAAATCAGCAGTAATGATATTATTAAGAGAAAAATTATTACAAGAATTCAGTACATCCTCTCCTGCTTTTGTCCATCAGCAATACCTTTTGCAATAAACAAAACAACCGGGCAGATACTCAGCTGATATAAAAGTAAATCTAAAGCAAGGTTAGGAAAATATTTGTAATTTGGTTTGAGAGAAAATACCTAAATGAGAATAGCTCTTCAGAGACTATGTGTTCATTCACCGACAGGACAGAAAAAATTTTATAAATGAATTAATGGTGACAGCTTAAGATTGTAAAGTAAGTTGTTCAATACTTATTGGTGCATTCCAGATGTTCCTTTATTCCTGTGATTGCACCTGTTTTGTTACCATCTCATTGTAGTAAAGAAAATTAATAGAGAAGTATAAAAGGGGAGGTGCTAAAGCAGAAAGATCAACTCATTTCTAATCTGTGATGATGAATGTGCACTGTGACACGCAATTGTTAAAAAAATTTTAAAATATTATACAAATACAGTTGTGCCTCATTTTGTCACATACAGGTACAGCAAATGAAGAAATACACTTCCACTACAAGCTGAACCTAGAACCTTTTATTTCTATTAGCCTTTTCTTCATGGGTGAGTTTTTGCTGAAGCAGAGAGACTCTCACTACAGATGATCATCACCCCTATCCAGAATATCTAATACAGAATGGCAGTACTGGGTCAACCTGGCAAGTCTCAGCCAGGTTCTTATAACCAAACTGAAAAAACCTATCTGGTTAAAATGCAGAGATGCCAATAGAAGACATCCCCTGGCATTTTTTACCCTTTTTTCCCCTTTCCATAAGGGCTGTAAAGCCACTTCTGCCCCTGGTTCCTGCTCAGGCACTGAGCACCTGGCCCAGGTTTCATCAGGACTTTTACAGGCGTGCTAGGACAGAGCGCACAGTGCCCGGACGCAGCAGGTGGCACAGAGCAGGGCTGGGAGCCAGGCACCCGCTGGGCAAGGTAGCTCCCTTTCTCCTGGCTACCCCACTGCCCAGACTGGCCAAGGAGCAGGAGGAGGAACTGCACTACTCAGACTCCAGGAGTGGTACAAAGTACTGGCATCTGTCACTTGGATTGCAGTCTAGACGTAGATTTCAGAGTATAGAAAGTCAGAAAATAGGATGGAAGGAAAAAACTACCTTGGATACAATTAGAAGGATATTTGCTTTCATGCCTTAAATTACATTTAGCTTAGTTTTTAAACCCTTAACTTGAAATGTTCCTACATTATATGGCTTGCTACCTACACTGTATGTGTATGTGAAGTTTGTGAGGGTTGCCATGGGAATTCTGGCTTCCATGCCTGGAAAATCCACTGCAATTTGACAAAGCTCATCAATGTTATTGCTATATATGTTCATTTGCCCTTAGAAGCATTTGTCTTCTGGAAGACCTTTATGGAAAAAAATACTATTTCATCTCTGCTTTGTAATATGTCATCTCATTTATCAAAAGTATTTATTCAGAACAAATACGCTGCAGGGTTTTGAAGATTTTCCTTTGGAGTCCCCCTCCAATAACATGGATCCAGATGTTAGATTATTCTAATTCATAATTTGTGGTACAGCTATTTTATTAATTTATTGGTATTAATTTTAGTTTTTAAAAAATGTAAGCTCAGAGCAGAAATGAGTCTCTGAGTAATTTTACGTATTCAAATGGATTTATATGGTGCCTCTTGGGTTTTGGGGTTTGTTCATTCATTCTGAGATACATGAACACTCCCAATATGATTGCTGACCACACCATCACCATGCGGTGATCCAGGATCCATGGAAATGAATGAAGAGACCAAAGACTGTCTCCCAACTGATCAACATTCAAATTATTAATAGTATGTGGGGAGAATTTGCTCATTGAAAAGAAACAGGAGCAGAAAACTATAATCAATATCTTGATTTACTCCTATATTTGACAGTGACCACAGTCTTTCTGCTACCTTTTTCTAAAAGGTTGGAAGGTGATTTTTTGGGGGAGGGGGCAGCATTTTCCATTGTTTCATTTAAATTATCTCAGCTGTTCTTCAGCAGCAGCAACGTGTTTAGAAGGGAAGCAATAAAGTCTTAATTATAGGGCAGTGTAACAGCTACAAATGCATATTCTACTGCTACATGTTCTTCAGAAGAATGTAATCAATTCACACTGGTTTTGAATGATGTTTCATATTGCCATCTTGTAAACAGATCTTAAAATAGCCAGTTTATAAAGAAAGCTAAATCTCTGTAATTATGAGAGCTTTTCTTTTTTCCCAGTTAATCCTAAAAGAAAAGGTGGAGGCTGGAGGTGCAGCAGCTTTGATTTTTAACCCCCTACTGAAGTAAAAGAATGCTAATAATTTGGAAGTAGGTTTGGTTTTTTTAAAGAAAAATGTACAGCCATTAAACAACATACATAACTAAATGTGGTATGTCAGAGATGAACTTAAAATGGTGTTTCTGTAATGCCACATCACCATGACTGTTCATGTAGTGAACAGTGACACATTGTTTCGGATTTTAGTAAGAAACATGAAAACAGACTTGACAGAATTCAGCCTTTTAAGAATTTTTTTGTTCTGTATTATTCAACCAGTGGCCAATGGCTTCTGATCCACACAGTGAGGTCCTGTTGAAAGCTCAGATCTCTTGAGAATTGAAATGTAATCTTGGGTTTTAAACACACCACCAGCTGAGGTTCATAATGTACTATCAGTGAAAACTTAAATAATGTTTCATTATAAGAGATTTTGTGAAAAGCTGCAAATCCCATGCCATGGAGATGGAACTATCCAAAGTATATTTCATTCTTTGGGGTGAACTTTGAAGAAGCTGGGATCAATGGATAAATCACAGGTGTAACAGCTCTGTTTCAGTATCTATAGCAAGATAATTACTATTGTCTAGTGAAGAAAAGGATCCTGAATGAAGTCCAAGGGAGTTACATCAGCCCTCTGCTCATCCCTTTTGCAGAGACATGTCCAGTGGATGCAGGGGCTGAACACTGGTGAACATGGAATAGTTCTACCCACAAGCCAGTGGCACAAAGGCACCATTGAACCAACTTTTGGTTGCTGAGACAGAGCTCTATTTTGGATTTTAAGTCCCTCTCTCCTTTGCCACTTGCCAGCAAACTTGAGCAGAGCTGACAAAAAGCTGATCAACAAGCTGAGAGTTTCCGTATTTGCTACATATGAGTGTCACTTGGTGTAGCAAGAGCTTCTCATCTTGGACTCCCATGTCAAAACTTCTGATAAGGCTCCCTGTTCATCTTATCTAACATTTCCTTGCAAGGATATGTTCATAATATTTTAATGACAAGGGAAATAAGGTGTGCCTATCTGGGGAATACTATGTATTTTTAAACTATAAATTATTGCTCCAAAGTCAATAGATCACTATTAGAACAAACGATACACTGCTTTGCCTTATGTCTGGAAGTTGCTTAGGACACGGCGATATCCCCACCCTGTGGCAGAGGGCAAGAAAAGCTTCTCAGTTTCCTAAGTCTTCAACAAAATACACATAGTAGGAAGGAGAAAGGCTGTCAAGTCTCTCGGCCTTTTCTGTTTCTTAAGTTTTATCATGTACTTCTGCAGCATATGGGTATAACTAATTACATTTTCTGAGCAGATGTGCAAGAGATGGATTGATATGCCAAGGCTGGTAAATGTCCAATGAGGAGGCGACTGGTGTGCCCATGACAGATTTTGTAAATGAGACATTTACGGAAATGACGAACGTAACACACTTCATTTTAATATGTTAGTCCTGAGGTTAAAAGAAGCTCAAGTCCATTGTCAATAGGGGAAAAAATGTGCAATGTGTCCCCATTTCTACTTTAGAAAAAAAAAAAATTGTTCCAAAATCTGTTTGGGATATGATGGGGTTTGTCAGCTTCTTTCTTCTCTCCTATTTTCAACTTACTGTTGTAAAAGAGAGGTCAATAGGAACACATTTGGAAGAAAAACAAGGTTAAATTCCTCTCTCACACAAAAATAGGATTTTAAAAAAATGGTTTTTTTGAATATTAAAATGAAGAGTCAACTGATAAGACTAATGAGAATCTGTACACACTACATCTGAGCAGAATTAACACTGTTGCTCCTTGATGCAGTATGTCAAAGCAGATTGACCATTCAGACATGATCAGTGGCACAGCAGCTAAAGCTGCTGCCTTATGGATTCTGTCCTTAAGAAATGCACAATCCTGTTGTCCTACTTGAGTATTGAGCTCTTGAGAAAATCACTTTGCAAAATAAATAAGACATTATTTGTTATTAAAAATGGCATTTTTCTGCAAATATTACAGCCCTTTTGTAAATCAGTACCTCTGATCATGTAACTCCCCTAGCCAAATCTAGATATGTTCCCACCTGGCTGACTCTAGGGGGTCTTCTTCTGTTTCTCTCATTTTGTTTTTAGAAAGAGCTGAAGGAGGTTTGGGAAGTTTGTGTATTCTCTGTAGAGAAAGAACTAAAGAGGAAGAGTATTTTGCCTCTTGAAGTGACTCAGAGCTGTCACCCTTTTTATTTCCCCCTGTTAAGTCTCTTCATTATTATCCACGTATCTCAAATCTTTGTATTCACCTTCTCCAATTTTCAGGTGCTTTTCCTTCATAGTTAATTTCTTTCTTCATTCCAAAATTCTTCATTTCCCTCTGACACCATGTAATATTTATTACATCAGTGCTAGAGCTGCATGAATAATTCATCAACTATTTTGCTTCCTTTCCTATTCAAGTATGGCCCATAATAATTCACTTGAAATATTCATTATTTGAAATGTGTCGCTGAATAATTTTTGCAAATAATTCTTGGTCTGTGTATTGTTCAGAGGTGGAACTGAAAACCCAAGTGGCAAAACCTCAACTTTCATCCAACCATCCCCTGATGAAAACCCTTCTTCCTGGGCGGTGTTTGGTGCACTTGCTGAAAATGTCCCCACTTGCAACTGGCTTCTTGAAAATGCTCCTCAGTGTTCACCTCACATGAATATCACTTCACGTGAATATGTTTTAGACTGCTTGGAAAGGAAGGACATGAGAGTCAATGGGCTGTCATGCTCTCTTCATTCACTTACTGCCTTTGCTTCACTTACATCCAGCCGTATATTTTTCAGTCACCAGTGGCAGCCAGGGTGCTCTGACCTCTCACTGTTTACACGGATTAGGGATACACTTTGGAGTGAGGGGCTGAGCTTTCAGGAGTTTGAAACCTCCTGTGGGATCAGGAGGTCACATTTCTGCAACTCATAAGCAGGTGACAGTACTTTCTTGGCTACTTTGGCTGTTTGATGGAAAAATTGGTGCCAGAAATAAAAAAGTGACAAGTTTTAGTAGTTTATTAGTAGTTGTTTCCAGATATTTGTGTAAGCATCTATGTAAACACTGCAATCCTTAGATTGTCAGCTTTCAAGGCCCAGGTATGTTGAGAAAGCATGAACACAGCAGTTTCTGCCCTTAAGTTGGAACTCCTACTTGCTACCACAGTAGAATCAATATTTACCTCTGCACAGGTATTTCTGCTATGTCCTAGGGTGCAGGCTATTTGAGTTTGTAGCAGAAGCAAGTACTCATTGCAAAGTCAGGGCTAGGCCCTATAAAAGTGTTACCTATAAACTGCAGTAAAGCTGTTTGCAAAATACTGTCAGATACGAAGTTAGTTCTCAATGACATTTCTCTTGCAGTGAGAAGCCTGCTTTTAATTTAATTGCAAATTAAAAGTTCAATCATTTACTGCTTAATATTCCCAATGTAGCACTAAATGAACATTAAGTGATTGATACAACGGCTGCTGAGGTCCCTGACAAATCATAAAAGGAGGGATGGGGACAATCTTTCAAAGCATCAGGGCTCGGTCTGTGCTTATGCCATTTTCCACCTCCTCCTTTCATTAGCAATGCTAAGCTGAGAGTGCTGACCCTGAGGCTTTGCTCCTCTTGAGCAACAAAATTGGAAGTGAAATGAGTGTGGCAATCTGCTGCAGTCTGAGAGCTGCCAGCTGTACCTGTGCTCTGCAGAGGCTCTGGGAGTGTGTGAGGGCGGCAGGGAGAGAAGCACCAGGAGGGAGAGACAACATGGATCTAAGGGAGCTGTGCTTTGAAGAGGACCAAGGGAAGGTACTTTGGGTGTCACACAACAGAGCAAACAAGTGAAACTAACTTAGAAGACAGAGGAAAACAAATATACTTTTCTCCTGAATTCCTCGTAAAACCTTGATACCTAGAAATACATATACAAGGAAGACCAAAACGTAGACAAATGGCACTGAGAAGTAGTCTGCAAATCATTGCCTATAAAGCTGTGACTTTTGAAATCATGTCCTTTTTTCTGTTAGGCTGAGCTGTCATACACCATAACCAGATTCTGTGGATGAATGTGTATCCTGTAATTAATTATTGCTTAGAGTTTTTCTGTCTGACCCCTGGAGTTGGTTTTTGCAAACTGCAAATTGTCAGAATCTGACTCACACTCAGTGCTACTGGAAGTGGGAAAGATCAGAAGAATTCACTTAACAAATGTAGATGATAAAATAAAATGTCACATTTTATTACATACTTTCATTCCATCTGTCTGAGCAATTTTAAATGCCAGATTTAAAGAAGTGCCAGCAGGCCATGTCTTTCAGGGATGCTTGCACATGGCTGCACTCACTTTTAGCATTTCCTTTCTATTAGGAGGATAATTTGGTGGCATGGTAAACTCCTAGAAGGGTGTGAGAGAACGTGTTTGCAGTGGGACACTCACTCATGCTCCTGCCCCTGTGCCAGCTCCTGGGGAGTGCACTGGGAATCACCACCTCCTGATTTCCCTCTCCCTAGCTCACATGATTGGTTTTCATGGCACTGCCCTACCAGGGAAGCTGCATCATGGTTTCCATGCAGCTTTTGAAGGTCACCATTGCTCACCTCCATGCTGCTTGCTAGTAAAACACTACAAGAACATGCCTCTTACTGTGGGCTTTCTATCCCTCAGATTTTTTTTGTTCACCTAGGGAAAATTTTGGATTATGTTTAAAGTATTTCTGTTTCCATCAGTGAGGCAGAGGAGTGGTAGCAGTGGTTATTTATGAGGTTGGGGTGCCTTTTTTAGCTCCAGTGAGCAGCTCCCACCAGGCTGCTCCAGCTTCATTCTGGTTTTTGCTGGGGACAGCACCTGCCCTGCTTGCCAAGGCTTTCTGACCAGCCAGACGCTCTGGGCCCACCCCATCCTCCTCACCAAAGAAAGAAGTGAATCCACATCAGCCTAGAAGTCCCTTAAAGACTGAGTGTTTTACAGTTCTCGTCAAACTCAAAGCATCTCTGGTGTATTTTTTGCTTCAAAAATGTGAAAAAAAATGAACAGAAAAAAAATTCCCAGAGGAAATAACAACAGAGAAAAAAAAAATTGGGAAATGGAGCACAAGGAGGCAAAATAAAAAATGTAGAGTCTCCAATTGAAGAGTAGAGAGGAGAAGAGAAAAAAGAGATAATGAATAAATAAGTAAATAGTACATACTACTTGTCTAACTCCTGCTCTCTGTGCCTGCTCAGAGGCACTCCAGCTCTAATGCACAGAACTGGCACTGCACAGGAAGGAGAGGCTTTTTCTCCTTGGTAAAATCTGACTTTCAACAGGGACAATGGCACTATACAGGACAATCTGTTACTGCCCCAGTATTAGTGGAAGTAATGTATGAACCAACGAGCTGCCAGCAGTATCTCTGTTGCCACATCCATCCCATGAAACAAAATTCTCATCCATTATTCACCCTTTGAGATTTTCATGGTTTAACCCCAGATGGCAACTAAGCGCTTGGGCTGCTTCATGTAAGGCTTGTTCTCCCTTGGTTCAGGTGGTTCCTGCTACAGTAATTCCATAAAACGCAATTCAACAGCTTAAAGGTATTTCCATTACAATGTCCACTCCTAGCTCCTTTGGACTAGACCATCATGTTCACTGTTGCAATGAACTCCTCTCCTTACCCCTGCTCTGGCTTGGACTTACCCAGAGACTGCAGTCCCTCAGGGTTGTTCCTGCCCCAAGTGCAGCCATTTCTGTGAGCCACAGGCTCTGCAGGGGGACGCCTGCTGCTGCGTGGGTTTATCCACAGCCGCAGTGGCTCTGAGGGGCAGCTGTTCCAGCATGGCCCTGTCCGTGGGCCTCAGTGCCCTCAGAAACAGATCTGCTCCAGCCTGGCCTGACCCACAGCCACTGTCCCCTCAGAAAGCCCCCCTGGCCTCGCCGCTGGCTGCAGTCCCTGCAGGGTGTTCCTGCTCTGTGGGTTTATCCATGGCCACACCCTTCAAGGCGCTCCAGCACGGCCTCATGAACCGCCGCTGGTGCTTCAAGCTGTACCCGCTGCGGCACAGACCTGTCCCTGGGCCCCGAGGCCTTCAGGGCTGCCCCTGCTGTGGCACTGACACAGCCACGGCCACTGGCCCTTCCAGATGTACCTGTCCCACCGTGGACTCCCCCACAGGTCACGGTCCCCGTGCCTCGAGTCCACACTGGAGTTCCACGTGTCTGGTACAGGAGCAGCAGCGCTGCCTGGCCAGGTGCCAGCCCAGGCCATCGCCAGTGCCGGGATCAGAATGTCCCAGAGTGAGGGGTCAGCGGCACAGGCTGCAGCCAAAGCACAAAGCACAAAGCAGCCACTAATGAGCCCTAGACTAGAGTGAGGCCAGTGAGCCCCGTGGCGAGCACAGGAGCCTGTCAATTATTAGCCAAACAGCAATAACAGCTATAAATTCCATCTAGCACATTCCAATTGAACCTGTCATTTCGAACCCTTTGAGCCCCACAATGAGCACCAAAAAGGGCTGTTGTAGTTTTACCCTAGATGACAACTAAGCACCGCACAGAGGCTCACTCACTACTCCCTGGTGGATGGGGGAGAAAATCAGAAGAGTAAAGATGAGAAAACTCATGGGTTGAGATAAAAACAGTTTTACAAATAAAGCAAAAGCCACACATGAAGGCAAGCAAAGCAAAACAAGGAATTCATTCAGTACTTCCCATGGGCAGGCAGGTGTTCAGCCATCTCCAGGTAAGCAGTGCTCCATCACACATAATGGTGAGTTGGGAAGACAAAACATCATGACTCTGAATGTCCCTCCTCCCTCCTCTTTCCCCAAGCTTCACGTGCTGAGCATGACTCCGTACGGTCTGGGATGTCCCTTGGGTCAGTTGGGGTCTCCTGCCCAGGCTGTGTCCTCTCCCAGTCTCCTCACTGCTGGGGTGAGGTGAGGAACAGAAATAGCCTTGATGCTGTTTAAGTGCTGCTCAGCAATAGCTAAAACATCCCTGTATTATCAACACTGTTTTCAGCACAAATCCAAAACACAGCCCCAGAGCAGCTACTGTGAAGAAAATTAACTACACCCCACCCAAAATTAGTACAGCTGTCCTGTATGTAATTCCCTTTGAGAAGTTCCCAACTTGTCAAAGCATGTAAAAAACCCAGCCATGTTTCAGACTGGAGAACAGACAGTTCCCTCTACACACACACATGCATTTCAGACGGAAAGACCTTGAAAGGTGCAAAATTTCAGCCCACAGATCCTTACCACTGACTGAAAAAAAGATTCTCTTCTCGTATCACAAATAAGCAGCTACTTGGAAATACAGGCAATACGTTTTTATGTGGTCTTCCAGGGAAATTTAAATTGAATTTTGAAGTTGGAATTTGCACTTATTTACAAGTGTTCACAATATCTTGCTTTAAAAAAAAACATTACTTCAGCTCTTTTTAAGTGCATGTGTGGAGACAGGCATAATTGTGAAAGCATAACCAAAGCTATTTATTCCTCCTGGGACCTAATTTTCTATATTGAATTAATTAGACTTGGACTTCCCAATCACTAGAAGTTAAACTTCCATATCTGTGAACTGGAAAGCAAGATGGTAAATTGCCTTGGCTGCCTTTGAGGAACATAATGTATTTTTCAACCTTTCATTTAAAAGCTGGCAGTAAAATGGTAATGGTCAGAGGAGAAGATGCCAAGCATTTATCAAGTTAAGGATCATTAAAAAAAATATACCAGAAAATATGTATACTGGAGCCAAACACGTCACATATTTTAGCAACCATTAAGCACAGTTTTGCTGAAAGAAAAAACTGAATTTATGAAATACTCCATCTTTCCATATTAAATCTTTGTAAAGACCTTGGTTTCTTTTCCTTGTTTAAACTTTTATCTTGATGCCTGATCCCTGCACATAATACCAGAATAATGTAGATTATTAGGGGAGGTAACTGAGTATTGGGATTTCAACATGAAAACTTTGCTGACTCCAGGCTACTATTAGTTTTGCACCCTGCCAGTGAGCAAAGTATGGATTAGACTTGCAGAAATACCCCCAACTGTGCTCATGCCTTGGGGAGGATTTAGATCAGACTGATTGTTCCAATAAGCCCCCAGTCTGGTGAGAAGTCACACTAGTAATTTGCATCTTCATAAAAGAATTAGCAGAGCTGTTGCTTTGAAGTTCAATTATCCATGAGCATGTTTAAAGCAGAGTATTGGAAATGCATTGTGCTGTTTGCACAGCTGCAGAGAGCTGAATACACGGGATGTTTGCAGGTTTGCTACTGAACTTTCCACACACCCAGGGAAACAGGGCTACTGGGAAGTCTGCAAAAGGCCTAAACCCACGGGCAGGCACTGAAGAGAAATGAAGCTCTAAGGAAAGTTTATAACTGCATTTGTGGACACTGAGGATAAATTCAACTGACTGCTTAAGTGTTATGAGGTGCCAGCTGCAGCTCTATAGTTAAGGCTGACTTGAGCTTTGAATTTAAAGCAGGGGTTCATGTTCATTATTTCTCTAGAGGATGTGGTTTCCTTTTTTACCCTGTCTCAAAATTTACAGTATTTGCTCTTTGAGAACATGATGGATTTCCTATTAAATAGAAAGTAAATCAAGCAGTTAAGGATTAAAATCAAACTGTAAAATGGGCCTTTTGTGAATTTAGATTTTGTTCAGAATACTACTGATTTTTTCACATTATTATCACTGTTAAAATTCAGTTATATAACAAAAATAGCAGAAAAGCACGATGAAAATAATTAATCAATGTTTATACAATTACAGTGATAACAGCTCATTTATACTTACAGGGGTTATTACAACATCGAAGCCTATGCAGCCTATTATCCCTCCTTGCCAGCAGAGCCATTCCTTGCCACTGTCCTCCAGCTTCCACCTTTCCATGGCCCAGAACTTCCACTCAGAGGAGCGCAAGAGGCGCCTTGGCCCAGCCATTCCACCCTGTGCCACCTGTGAGCTCCTGCCCCCGTGGCTGCTCAGGTGTGGGTGACCCTGCACGGCTCTGTCACAGCCCCTGCACTGGCACAGCCCTGCACTTCCCCGAGGGCCAGGGCTGGATGCTGGTGAAAGTTTGGCACTTTAAAGCCTTGTCCTGTGGACCTGCCTCAGCTCTCCATGTGGGCCCAAACAGTCCTAGGGGAAGCCTGGCACCACCTGTGGGAGCAAAGAGATCACTTGAAAAAGCACCTGGAAAATGCACTGATGCTGGCCTGCTCACCTCAGTGAGAGAGAAGCCACAGCTGAATGGGGCTGTAGAGAAACGACACAGCCTAGATCACCCCCTAGGAAACAGGATGCACTGCAAGAAAAATTGATATTAAAATGATTGACCTAGGTAAACTGCAGCTATTGCAGTCTATGCAAGGCACTTGTTATTTTATGTCCTTCATCCTTACATAACTGACATATTTCACGGGCCACTCTACTGCTTGCTGCCACTCTGCCACATGTTGCCTGCTGGTCATTTTTTCAA
Source organism: Promerops cafer (assembly GCA_013398275.1). Taxonomy (NCBI): domain Eukaryota; kingdom Metazoa; phylum Chordata; class Aves; order Passeriformes; family Nectariniidae; genus Promerops; species Promerops cafer. Next base: position 1,308,693 of record VZSE01014839.1, on the reverse strand, counting down.
AGAAAGGGAGGGATTGCTTCAAAAGAGACAGGCATGACACATAATATTTATCTATGAGTGAGGAAGATGTTTTGGTATTACTTTCATATTTATTGCTAATGACTAATCAAAGTTCCAGCTTGGCATGAGAGTATCAGCATTTATAATTCAGTGGCTGCCCACCTCATAAAGCACTATCTAACATTATGGATTCTGCAGCCTGTGGCATTTGTTATGGGAAGGTACTTCCTCGGAAACCTAAGAGAAACAGATCTGCTTACAATAAAAAAATATTACAGCTGTCACGTTATCGCAATTAAATGACTGCCTTTGAACACACTACTATTCCTATGGCAAAGACAATTACAAAAGGAAATATAAGTGAGGAGGGCTTTTTGAAATGCAGTAAGTAAGGAAGGAAATTTCATGTATGAAAATCCAGGGTGTTCTCTGCAATTTCATGCACTGATGAATCTTTGCCAGAAGGGATGGAATACCTTAAGCTTACAACTGTACATGTAATTAACCACATCAAAATGATAACCCACAGGAATTCAAGAGTTTGCCCCAAAACATCATCTCCTCGCATATTGTGGCAAACTGTATGATATACAATAAGCTTAAAATGTTAGTCAGATCGGCTCAGTTCACACAGTGTGTTCAGATAGCTGTGTCTTCTCAAATGAAAAACCCCAGTGGAAGAGATAATAATACATTTAGTTTATTAAAATACTACTGATTCTCAAAGAACTAAGTTTGGGAGTAATCCGATTTACTGCAGTTTATTACTTTTAATGTAGGAAATATTGGAAAAGCATCAGCCTGGCACAGTCAAAACCCCTGAGTAAACTGCTAATCAATATAAAAATCGATCCAGGCTCTTTCCACAAGTGTAAATGAAGCAAGTGTAAATGTTATACAACTTAAACTAAAACACCCCAAAACTTTAACATTATACCTGATTTCTGGCTACAGCTAAACAGCTCTAGCCCTGAAACTTCACTTCCACTAAGTGCACCACAGTCTCTATACACTGCTTTTCAGTGATTCACCTTCTCGTAATCTGCACAATCATTCATTTATCTCTATTTAGCACTGCAATAAATAATGCCTTTTCTCTGTATTATCATTCTTTATTATTCCATGCTGTTTACACTACTCTTGAAAAAACAAAAAAAGAAAAAGTTTTCCATAGTTTTTAATATTAGAAGGAATTCTGTCTGGCAAAGGAAACAACATGTAAGAAATTGTACTGCATTACATTATGCCCTATCATGATTTATGTTATTCTCCTTAGCTGTTTATGATCCACACACTATTTTCTGTCTGCACAAATCATCTTTGTCAAACTTGCAATATTACTGCCCCCTAATGAAGCGACTTCACCTTGTATTTTATTACTGACAAAACCCACTTTGACAAAACAACTTAAACCACAGGTCTGCTTCAATAAAGCATCTGTATATTTAGTCAGGTGGAAAGCAGAAACAATGCCACATTCCCGATTTTCTCACTTCCAGTCAGGACAGTTTAAACTGTAAATACTGCTAAACATCAAGGCAAGTCCCTAGTGAGAAAAGCCTCAGAGAATAGACACTTTTGTCACAAAATGTGCACATCGGGGACTGGCAGCTCCAAAGAGCCCAGTTTCAAGTTCAGAAACTTCAACTTGCAATCAGAAACTTTTCTGAACCATTCTTACTCACAACAGCAGGTGATTTCTGCAATAGAGTATTTTAGATCTTCCCAGTAAAACATCTAATGAACAGTGTGGGGGCCACAATGCCTGCTGAAACAGTGACTTCTCCTTGAGAAGTGCCAGTGCCAGGACTGCCCCAAGCCCCGAGGAGCAGTGGGAGGGTGAATGGCAGGCACTGCTTGCACTGCTGTGGCAGGATGAGGGGACAGCGGATGGGTGACAGCTGGAGTCGTGGCACATGTCTGCTTCCCAACCCAGCAGGAGCAAAGAGGAGGCAGAGGAAAGCACTAGGGTAGAAAAATTAGCTCTCAGAAGCCCACAATGACATTTGTAGAATTAAAAATAAGTCTGTGGTAACACCCACACGCACAGAAGGTGTACTGTGGACACAGTTACAAGTGGTTATGAAGAGTACACAATTCTTACAAGTGTCAGCAATAATCATTAAAATAAATACACACTAATATGTTGGAAATAGGTATAAAAATTGTGCAAGGTGCATGATTGAGTAAGGGTAATTTTCCTATATCATTGCTAGCATATAAAGCTATTTCTGCTCCCAGTCCCCTTAAAAAATAAATTATTTTCTAACTCCTGAAGGGGAAAAGGAAAAAAAAGAAAAAAAAAAAAAAATCAGTTGGCAGCAATCTAGTACCAGAGAGAATTTATTGACACTGAATCAACAAATACAAAACCTCTGCATGCTCTGTTTGGTTCCCCATCCACCAGACTGTTTCAGGGAGGTGACGTGTGGAGGAAAATTATATAGTTTAATTACATATTATTATCTATAAACCACCAGGTAGGTCCTGAGGTGTTTTGAAGTAACTGTAAAAGCATCTGCAGTAAAGAGCATGAAGAACATCATTCTTTGCTTATTTACTACTTGGAAATATTTTAAATCTTGTTTTTATTTCCAAGTGATCTCAGCCTGCAAATGTACAATGCACCATTATAACAGCTGCAGATGATATTAGAAATGAGTTGCAAGTACACTGTGCAGCACTGCAGTGAATCATAGATGAGTCCTAGAGAACTGTTCTTTCATTATTTTAAATGTGTACACATTACCAAATAAAATGAAAATATCATGTATTATTAACATTGTACTACAACACAGTGGGTAGGTTGCATAAAATCCAGAAAATTATAACCAGAAAAACTCTATAAAGTTAAAATATTTTAATAAAGTTTATAGAGTTTAACTCATTACCTGAAAAAATTACAAAAATCAGATATAGATACAGGATCTACCCTTAATCTCAGAATTAATTTCATTATATTAATTACATTACAGAAGAAACTCGGCTTTTGCATGATTCGGTTTTTTCGTATTTTAATCATCACAGGCTTCTCTAAATTAAATTGCATGTTCAGTTGTTTGGACAAAGAAGCATAGATTATCACAAATACATTAGAAAGTATTTTTAATAAAATCCTGATAGGCTCTGTAAATGAATAGTGGTAAGGACTGTAAAATTTCATTTTAAAATGAACTCTTGAACATCAGAGAAACATTCTCATGCTTAAATGCAAGGACACAGATTTTTCTCTAACATGGGAATATTATTATGCAATGAAATGCTGCAAATGCCATAATATGTCATAAACACAATTTTGGACTTTTTTTTCCATTAGAGGACTGCTTGCAGGCACAAAGATAAACTTATTACAGCAGAACCATTGGTGCTTTCAAAGTTAATACTTGATTGCATCTTCATTTCAAATTTGTTTATTCTATAGTTTGTACTTTGATTAATTTGCCCTGGACCAAAACAAGGTTTTCAAGAACCACTGGTAGGGACCTCATTTAATAAATTACATTTAAGTATGTATTTTTAAAATAGTGGAAAACCATTTTCAGTGACTGGATCCTGATAGCTTGTGACAACCACTGAGGATGCAAGGGAAACTGATAGGAGTGGTCAACATCCACAGAGCAGGTTAAATACTTCCTTTTCAGCAGCTTCACAAGGGTTACCAATCTGCCCCTGAAAATCACCATCCCTGCCTATAGGAGCCATTGCTTTGTTTTACCACCCAGAGAAACAACTGACACTGGGAAAACATGAATGATCATCCATGCTGTGATGTGTGAGCAATCAAAGCAGGAAAGGTTCTCTGTTTTCTGAAGGGACAGTCATCCTCCAGTAGCTCCTCTTAGATGCCTGCTCAATAGCTGTGGGATAAGTCACAGGCTTTTGCTTCCCAGTGACTTGCCCAGAGGTTAAAAACGCCAAACCTTCAATCCTCGGCCTACATGCCATAAAACAACTCAGCTGTCCAAACTTTTTCTTCTCTCTTCTCTTCTCCTTCTGAAAGATATTCATCTAAACTGGAAGTTTGAAGTCAATATCAGAGATATTGGAAACGTAAGCCTTGTGCTGTGTTCTTTCTGATTTATTCAAAGACAAGTAGGGGCAGAAATACTGCTAAATTGCTTGTGCTAAGTGCAGCAGAACTAGGTTTCCCAAATAGAACATTGCAAAGCTCTTTCCTGTAAGCATGGGAAATCTCCTAATGCATGCTAGAGTCAAAATAAAGATTTCTTTCCTTCAGAAGCGATATTCCAATAAGGAATGTAAGAGCTTTTAAAAATCCACAGACTATGATTTCAAGAAAGGGCTCTTCAGAACCCATGAATCTGCCACTTAAAATTCTCAAATGAATAGCACAGACCGTACTTTAAATAGGCACACAAAATCTTCTGAACTCCCATCAGAAACTAAAGCATTTGACGTTTGATTTCTACAGATTCTTAAGCAAATCCTTCAGCTATGGTATATAAGCACCTTCTCCTGGCCTAAAGAATTAGCATCCTGCAGAGACTATTTTATGGCCTAGCAAGAGCTGGCTGGGCAGTCTTGACACTGTGGCCAGCACAAACACCTTGGAATGAAGAAGCAAGGGCACTCCATGCGGGAGAGCACTTCTTGGACATGCCTGTCCTTAGAGCACATGCTAGAAGGGAGCATTCAAAGCCTGCCTTCTCCTCCACCCTGCTGGAAGGAGGTATAATCTCTGCTTTTATACTTTTCATTCCTGGGAATCTTTCCAGGCTAATCTGTTCTGCACGGACTGTTTGGGTCACCTCTGCCCCCACTAACTAAGTGATGAGGCACTCACTGCTTTCAGTTCCTGCTGGCTGTGTCCAATGAGCTCATCAAGAGCTTGAGAGAAATCCAAAACTACAAGCTGAGCTCCTCAGCGTGTCTGGAAGCCCTTCACTGTGTCTGTCCCATAGTAATGTACTTCCACAGCTCAGCATCCTATGCAATCCTACTTCACTGCATAAAGCCAAAAAAAATGAAGCTTTTCAAGTTGACCCATTCCAGCATCAGCTCATAACTGCCAGCACATTAAGCCCAAATCCAAGTTTTTAGCCTATATTAGACTGCTTCATCTGGACATAAGCACATTCAAGTAGATAGTAGTAGTTAATGCCTATGAAAAAATACTAACTTTTGAAAGTTAAAATGCATTTGAAAACTTTGGTCCAAAGACAGAAAAAATTAAAATTGCTACCAACAGTCAGCTGTAACTCACCTAAGCTAGCTCTACTACCATCTGTTCAGGCCTAAATTCAAGCTTACAGTAATCAAAAAGAGATCTATCGGTATAAAAATAGCTATATAAATAAAATTAAGCACTTTTAGAAGTAACGTAACTTCTTATAAGCACTTAGAGCACTTTTTTGAGTTTACAAAATAATAAAGAACAATTCCATACAAAAACGCAGATCAGAATGTGATTTCTCTGTGAAAAATGACTTTCAAAGCACAGGCATCTCATTCTTATATGCACTGCTTTCCAGACTGAATGTCCTGCTTTAAGCACATTTTCCATATTTCCAACTCTGTATTCCCCATCTATCCCCTTGTTCTTTCACACTTTATAATAATGTTTCCTGTATTTACCTCACTGTTCTTCAGTTAATTCTATTTTCTACAGTAAGACAGATACCAAGGTGTGAGAAATCTCAGCCACCAATCTCTGCCACAGACTTCAGCCAAACCCTGAAAGGCATCACTGAGTGGGCTATAGAATATGCAAATATGAAACCTAGTAAACTGTTGATGCCTTTCAAAATTAACTTAAGTCTCTTCCAACCCATGGAGGGAGCTTTCCTTGTAATATTTCTCTTATAGTTCTTCTTCCTGCTTTATGAAACTCTTTCCAAAAAAGGTAAACATGAGGCAAATTTCACGCTCAAAAAACCAGTTTGGACACAATTTATCCACCTGACATCCTTGTGAAAGCCTTCTAGGGACCTTGGCAGCAATATCCCCCAGGCTAGTGAGGCCAGACCACCAGCCAGCACTGTGTTGCTGGCCAAGGGCCTGCCTTTTCAGCCATTACCATTTTCCAGTGACCACCTAGAACTGGTGGGTTTAGTGGTGGACAACAACACTATACCAAACAGAAGTACAGGAAGCAAAAACTCTATCAGTCTGTTGGTGGCACTGAGTAAATTAAGCCAGGCAGAATATACCTGGAGCTTAGCCAGAATACAAAATGTACTACAGATTTTCTCATCCAAATGACTAAGATCTTGGATGACAAATCAGGCTAAACTCCATTTAGCAAAGGAAATAAGACAGCTACAAACATATCTGCAACAAAGGTGACCTTTAAAACACAATTTTTGAAAAATAGGGGAAGAGAGAGATGGGCTCAGATCTTTTTGCTGCTGTCTGCAACATCCTGCTTTGTTACTAGCTGGGGGGACATGGAGACCAGGAGAAGAGAGAAACAGAAACAAGAGCAGTGCTCATTTCTAACAGCTGCTTCTTTGCTGCTGAAAAGAGCAAGTTTACAGAGGAGTGGAGTCCCCAAGGCAACAAGCAGTTTTTAATTAGAGTCAGGGGAGACCAGCCAAAGGACCAGGTCCTTTGCTATCAGAACTAATGCATAGGGATCAAACTGGCTGGTTTTGCTGAAAAACAAGTCAAACTTCAATGTGTTCTGCTTACTTGGTTGACCGCATTGGTCGATATCTGGCCAACCAAAATCCCTTGCTCATTTTAAACATCTGCTTGAGCATTATAAGCAAGCATATATTTTAGGTTTTTTCAATTGTTTTAGGATTGTGTTAGGTGAAAGAAATCAGAACTCAGGAAAATAAAACAACTCTTAAATGGTATTTTTGTTTTGAGGAAATACAGCTTTATGTGTTTCTTCTATGTTTAGTCTTTGTCATAAGAGTATCCAGTAAATCAACAGAAAGGAGAAATGCATTATTTTTTGAATTTTCAAGAAAATTCAATTTATATCCTGTAATTTTACTGTCTGCCTCTAATTCTTAATGGTTTACTGCCAGCTCAAGCCAAGATTTTCCATTGGCAGGAAAATTCTTTGATTCATTAAGCTAACTCTGAAGGTAGGTAGTAAAAGATGCAAAAGACAACTATTACAGAGAGAAAAAAAATCCTCAGTTCCTTCAAACTGAACTTTTACTTCTCTGGAGTCTCCTAAGTGCTTCAGAAATACCTATGGGCTGAGCAGGTGTGGCAGGGAGCAGATGACTATATTAGGATGAAAAAAAGAACTCTTACCATGATGCTGCTTTCAGATACAGTGACCAAATGCTTTAACAGATGATGAGTGTGAATCCTCCTATAGCACCTTCTCATAGCTACAGAGTCCTACAAAGCTGAGTACCTTATCCAATAAATGGAGCCCTACATTATTACTCAAAATGCATTCATATGGCTGTAGAACTTTTTCCTGATGTTCCCTCACTCTCTGCCTGACAAATCTTTCTTCTAGACCTCTCCAGAAATAAATGAACAGCAAGAAACATCATAACTCTGATAGCTAAAGTCAAACTGCACCCAAATTGTCAGTTTGATTGTCTTGAAGCCCCTAATCACTGCTGTAATTAGCAACTGCAATGCTATTATCAACAGTCAAAATTCCTATTGGCCAGGTAACAAATTGAGTGATTTGGTTATATCTTGTTGTAGGAGCATGGGTATGTGATAAGGGAATCAGGGAATGATGGATTCAGTAGTCATCACCCCCAGCTGCTAAGCTGGTTTTTATCTAGCTGATATCAGGAGGTCCTGCCTGAAAAATTGTATTCAGCAAAACTCCACTTGATTGCTCATAGTGATCATGATGAGCTCCATTCAGGGAACAGCAGGTCAGAAAACAAACCCTTGTTATATAACTACAATCTATAAATACAGTCAATTTATACTTCTGTACACTGATCATATACTGCAATTTCCTGCATAGGATGGCACAGCAAAAGGCTCAGTCTCACAGAAAAGGCAGAAATCTATTTGCATTTTTCTGAGTTTACATTGTTTCTTCAGTAAAATATTTGGAAAGCTCCCTTTTTGGCAGAGGTTTTTTTTTTGGTAATTTTTTTCATCTGATGTGCTTATCATGGTTTAACCCAGCCATCAACTGAGTACCTCAGACCCACTCACCCACACTGTCTTCCCCAGTGAAGTGGGGAGGAGAATCAGAAAAAGGTAAAAACTGTGGGCTGAGATAAGAACAACTTAATAATTCAAATTAAGTAAAAAAGCCCAAAACAAAACAAAAACACCCCCGAAAACTCCAAACATATATAATATCAACAACAAGAAGAATGGAGATGAAAAAAGAGAGGACGAAACCAAAAGAAACACAAGTGATGCACAACAGAACTCTTCAGCACTGTCTGACTGATGCCCAGCCCACCCCCAAGCAGCATCAGCAGCTCTTGGCCAACTCCCCTGGTTTATTCACTGAGCATGGCATTCTGTGGTGTGGAATATCCCTCTGGCCAGCTCGGGTCAGCTGTGCTGGCTGTGCTCCCTCCCTGCCTCCTGTGTACCTGTTTGCTGGCAGAGCAAGGGAAGCTGAAAAAGCCTTCATTTGGAGTAAGCACTACTTAGGAACAACTAAAACATCAGTGTGTCACCAGCAGTATTCTCATAGTAAATCCAAAACACATTTACTAGCAAGAAAATTAACACTCTCCCAGCTGGAACTAGGATTCAGTAAGCAACTCTTCCCCTTCAGAATCTTAATATCTAAATATCTCTTTAAATATTTGGATAAATTTCTTGCTCCTTTTTAATTTAATAAATTAATTTCATTTTCATGCCTTCCCCCTTTCAAAGAAATCTCAGTTTTGAGCCTTCAGCAGAATAAAAGATGCACATATATCCTGGCTGCTCCTTCATGTTTATACAGCGGCTGGAGCATCCCTGTGCTATATCCACTGTTCCAGGTTTGCAAATACTGTGCTCAGCAATGGGACCAAGAGCCAAGAGGACACTGCTGCCCAGGCCAGAAGGTCTCTCCCTGCTGTTGGAAAGTGTCACATTTGTCCTTGCCTGTACCTCTGCACTGAAACCAGCACTTACAACCAACAACACAGTACCTGGCAGAATTTCAGTTCTACCACTGCTGCAGGGAGCTGGGAGCCCAGGTGTTGAAAAGTGCAAAGAGAAGATATGTATTTGTCTGTAATATATTCTAAGAAATTATAAACTGCAAACCAACATCAAACAATGAGGAAGATGAAATGCTTAAACACTGCTGAAGTGTAAAGCTCAGCAGAGAGAAATGGCATTGAAGGGAAATGGAAATTTTTTGATGTCAGGTTAATGTATGCTGCCATCTGGAAATAAGAGCAATAAAAAAACAACATGGAAGAGTGAATAAGTTCAAAAACTAATCAAGAACAAGAAACTGGCATATGAAAAACAAGATGTCATCTGTTACAGAGAATGAATAGAAATCACATCTATCTCGTACTCCGGGAATAAGGAAAACTGAAAGCCTATTCTGGTAATGTACTGCCCTGGAACAGGGCTATGCCAGGACATCTGGGAGTTTCTGGGAGCCACAGCTGATAACTTCTCATCATAATTCTAGTCTCCATCTGGCAGGTGAAGAGCCTTCCCATATTCCAGGGCTAACCAGTGACTACGTGAGCTTGCAGCCTCTCGCAAACAACCAAGTCTGTACGGAAGAACGATACCAGTGCAACAATACAAATGTGCAAACACTCAGCAGCAGCTAAGAGCACGGCATGGCCTCCCACAGCACGCTGTCCTGCTCAGGACATTTGCTATCCTTCTACCCCAGTAGGAGGAAGCACAGCTGTCTGTCTCAGCTCTGGCTACAGATCAGCAGTGATAGGGGAAGGTGCAGCTCTCCCGTGTCCTCCTCAAAGCTGATGCCAAAGCTCTGTTTGCTGATGGTCTGTGAGCACAGGCTGGAGCAGTGGCACGAGCAGAGGAGAGAAGTGCAGGAGAGGTGCAGAGGAGAGGAGGTACAACTCCTCCTCCTCTGGATGTGCAGCAGGTGGCCTGCACCTGAGGTCTAATTCAAACCAGATCAGGAGTGGGGTATGGGTTGCCTCTCAAAGCAGGAGGATACAATGTGGCTGTCCAATTTGCAAATGACAAAAATATACAAAAGCAGCATCCCCCCTCCCTAGCTCCCACCTGTAGTTAAACAAACCAGAATCAACAAGAGTGCTATCTAGGCCTTTCTTGACCAATTTTCTTCCCAGTTATATTGCAAAAGGTATGATTCACACAGTCCTGAACATCTTGGCTTTCCCATGAGTTTTTGATTTGTCACAAATTCAGGCCACATTTGTGCCTATAAACATAACTATTCAGACCACTCTCCGTGGGATCTGCAGTGTCATGAATTAATCTAGCCTGATCTATTTGCTTTAGCAGCTGTGTAGGAAATTCTTATTCACTGTCTATAAAGTCATTGCAAGTTGTATCCTTTGAAATCTCACTTGTATTCAGAGTCCTCTTTAGCTGAAATTATCTCACTCACATATATTATCAAATTTTCATCACCACCCTTCATTTTTCTTCTGAAACAATCTCATTTTCTGCTGTTGCTCTACTCCCCTTAAAATAATTGGTACCACACCACATTTTTCTATTTTTATATTCATACCTGCATCTGAAAAAAGCAATTTTATCTTGGCAAAGGCCTAAGTCCAATTCACTTGCTGGTTATTACACAATGTGACACAGCAGTATGTGACATCTACTGAGAAATACAAATGCCAGAAGCAGAGTCAGAGAGTGAAGACTGGGCACAGATCCATGTAGCAAAAGGCAGTAAAGCAGGTATACTAAAAGCTAATGAGGATGAAGAAGAAAGCCATAGTACTGTTCTCTTTTGTGTTAACATGTATACTTCTCAACAACCTTCCTTCCAATTGAAACCACAACCACAGTGCAGTGAGTGGGACATCTGAAAATCGAAACACGTGATCAAGCAAGTCATAAAGAGACTCCTAGGTGAGCAAACTCCTGTGATATCTTCCACCACACTGCTTAAGATTTGTAGCTCTTCCATTGAGCCAGTAGAGGTGACTCTTCCCCTCACCTATAAGAAGCTTTTACTGTCAGGTTTATAGCAGTATACAGGTAGAAGTGAGTTTACAATCCCAAATTTCAAAAGAAATTACATCCATGAGAGAGATTTTCTTAAGCTCTATATGCAGGTCACCAGTATCCTGAAGAAAAAGTCAATTTTATTAATTTTATTAAAATGCAGTATACAGCCTTTTACCTTCAATCTGCAGGGAAGCCAGGTCATCAGGCAGAAAATAAAAGGCAGCAGCATAGTGTCCAATGCCATGGGAATATCAACTTCTCTTAATCTGACAAAGAACTAAGGATCAAACATCTCACAATTATCTGTTCCTCTAAGCAAAATGTTAATTGAATGAAACATAAGCAGGCAGCATTCCCATAGGAGACCCAGGCTGACAGAATTTTGTCACATAATCAGCTGATACCAAGCCTCCCTACTCATTTGGTTTCTTTCTTGAATAGACACAGAGTGGGAAATCTCTCACCCTCCAACTGACAAGAAATAGTTTGTTTAGTCTTTCTATTCCTCCTCTACTGGACTGGTGTTCACTGGCTTTGAGAGTGACTCAAAATACGCATAATACAAAACCAATGACATTCTATGTTTTTCTTTCCAAGACTGTATCATCCAAGCCAACATCCTTACAATGTTTTCTCTGAATTCTCAGGGGACAAAATAAAAAAAAAAGGGTATTAATCTGAAAGAAGATCTATCACCTTGTCTTGATAACACTGTAAGCGGTTGCCAAAAGACAAGGGTCTTTATCTTCCTGGTGTTTCCTACTAGGATTAGCTTCCAGTCCCCTGTCTTTAAAGAGAATAAAAGGGCATTTTCTTTTGTTTTGCTAAATAAGTACTTTATTCTCATTACATCAGACTTATTTTTAGAATATTTGAATGGAATATCTTTGTCAGTTGCTACTTTATAAATAGGGTTGCTAAGGAAGGAACAGTAGCTGCTTTTCCTTAAGCAACAGTAGCAAAAGAATAAGAAACAGCAGATGATTTCTTAGCAGAAACAGCAGACTAAAAGTAGCATTTTTCTTCTACTGTGGTATTTCAAAAACACAGAAATGCCATCCCTCTAGTTTTTCTTTTACAGTTGTAGACATGTTCACTCCCCTTTTTTAGGATTATTTGCCTACTTCAGAGCAATCCTAGGAATTCAGAGCTTCAGGATCTTGCATTCAGAACCACAATAAAGACTGCCACCAAGACTACAAGTTCCCTGTACCTGCAGAACATATGTATTTAGGTTTAACTTTGGTATGTAGGAAGAAATTTGTCAGAAAAAGGACTTGGTCTCTTATTTTTGTTTATTTATTCTGCTGTGAACATTGCCAGATGAGAACACTGGTGCCAAGAATTTGGTTTTGGGGACTCAAGCTCTTTACTGGGGCTTCTACACCCCCATTTTAGAGGATGGATTCAGTAATTCTTCAGGAAGCTGACTGCTGCACACTGTTCTGGCTGTAATCACTAGGGGAAGATATTAAAACAGCAGACCTACTCTGGGGGAAAAAAAAAGAAAGGCTTGGGACTTGTCCACACAGGGGACAATTCAGGACGGTTTATCTGAATTAGCTAGAGATTTGCTGTGGATTAGATAAAATCAAGTAAAACCTGTGGGTGTAAAGTTTTGTTCAGAATTAAATTGTCCTACTTAAATTAGATTAACCTTCCAAATGTTTTACACAGTTAGTGACAAGAGACCAGAGCAGAAGGCATGAAAGGGTATTTAAAATGGTCTGCTGATGAACACAGCCGTGCTCCCCTTATGCCTCGTGAACATCACATCTCAGAGCAGAGCGTAGTATCAAGAGCTGACAACTGGAACGGAAGAAATTGAGTTCAAGGACACGACAGGCAGAGAACTGGATGTCAGTTCTCAGAAAACAGGCAGCTGGAGCCCGGGCACAGGCCAGTTACAGTGCTTCCAGCTACAGCAATCACCAAATGCCTGGATCACAGGATGGTTACAGGAAGTGGAAGCTAAGCACCTTGGGAGGCTTAATGACACCTCGCTTACCTCCAGCTTGACTAGGAGAGCATCAGCAGACACAGGGGGCAAGCTTCATGCAGGATATGCTGCACTTCCTAGGATTCTCTACAGAGAAAGAACAAGCCCCAGTACTGACCACGGAATCAAGCTCCTAATCCTCTGTGTTGGAAGAGCACTGAGGCTTCATGATGAGGCAAATACAGGCAGCTTAGTATGAGCAACAAACCTGTTAGAGTCATACCTTGGTCTGGCAACTTGGCAAGTGCTGAGCGAAAACCAGGCTTATCACAGTCACACGAGGGCTCCAGTTCCCACCCTGGCAGGGGTCTTTCTGGGGTGTTCACAGTGTCTTCCTCCCCAAACATCAGGTCAAACCTAGAAACTCTAAGAAGCTTTATCAGCCATTTCCACACAGGAGAGAATGACAAAAGGACAATACGGTTATACTGGAAAGTCCCTAGTGGCCAATAGCAAGTGTAAAGCTTTCACAACCCTAGGCATGCAGCAGAAATTCAAGTGGCAGAGAGACTGTAAATATTTGCTTGGCTTTCCTTTGTGGAAATCCCTGAAAACCAAAAGGCCTAGAAAGTGGAAGAGAAGGCCAAAAGCTGAAGCTATACTAGGTCCTCCTTTAACTTTCCACTTGTCCAAGTGAGAACCAGGCAGCTGCTGGCTCCAGCTGCAGTCATGCTTGTAGTGCACTTCATGATCTGTCCAGTCTCTCAGAGGCGCTTGAGAGGAGAAAAAAATTGTTCAAGCTGGTGTAGAGCAGGAAAATCCAGCATGCAGGAGGGCATGGGGTTGAGGCAGCTGTCAGAGGCAGAGCCGGGTAAAAATGCTCTTGATGTGCCCGGAGGGAGGTGCTGCAGGGCTGAGAGGTCTGGAGGTCTGCTCGCCCTTCCGCCTGCAAAAGCTCCTGTGAGTGTCCCCAAGGCCCAGGCTATGCAGATGGCCAGGGACGTATTTGATCAAATCAGAATCAGTTTATCTGCTCCTAAAATGTAATGTACTCTGCATTCTGATGGCAAGCCTCAGAAATACCAAAATTAGACTTCGGGAGAGTATAAAAAGCTCCCCGCTAACATAATGTGCAAATGGACTGCTGCACTTACTGTGATCTTGGGCAGCAACAAAATTAGAAGGCAACAGCAAAAAGCAAAGAAAATTTCAGCTAAAAAATACCAACATTATCCTCTTTTAATACATATTGTTAAAATGAACGTTTTTAAAAGCTGAAGAAATGTGAGTCCGGATGCTATCACCGCATGTCTTATGCAGTTCCTGATTATAAAGGAACAGCAGAATCCATATAAGAGAATCTAAAATGGTATGGATAGGAGCCCAGCTGGTGTCCCCATATGCCTTAGAAATTCCATTTTTAGGAACACAGCAGCACATAACATTAGGGATGCTTCTCAAACATCTCATTTATAAATAGAGCAGAGCTGTTTCACTGAAGCACACACAGAAAAGGTCCACAAGAATAATAAAATCAGTTGCATTCAAAACAACTGAAATGGTTCAACCACACTGTTTTCAGTAGGAGCCACTCTGTACCAGAATATTCCATGAATGAGGAATGATGCCTGCTCATCACTGGGATTTTTTTAAAAGCAATCACCAAGAAGCCATTTTAGTAAAAAAGTGCCAACTTACTTTTGTTTTGGCAAACTGTTCCTACTCAAAGCTTTTTTAGGTCCAGAATGGAAAAGCTAATGCTCAAACTTCAGGGCAGTGGAGAGTTACAGATGTGAGAGGGCAAATTCTTGCCACTTCAGGAAATCAGTCAAAGCAGTGTCTGGAGCTTGGCTGGTCCCCATTCTGGGGAGAGTCCTCCCCCAACAGGCTGTGGACTCTGCAATACAGCTCTTGCTCTCATGCTTTTCAAGTTCACCAGAATCACCTCTAAGGGAAGGTCGTTAACTGTGGGGATTCCTGGTCAATTGAGAAAATATGTCACCAAATGCAGTTCACATAAAATCATAATTTCATTATATGCACACTATCAACCAAAATATATGTAAAGCAGACACCTAAAAAAATACACTACATATGAATGAAAAATTATTTTATTTAAAAATACATTATACAGCAGAGTGTCTCTCTTTTTGTTTTCTCACTGCTGGTTCACAGAGATAGTACGATAAATTTAACCCAAATATTTGACTGGGAAAGATCCTGAGAAAGAGACCAGTTACAAGCTGATGATATACAGTACACTGAAAAGGAGTCATCTCTTTTAACATAAAAGAATCTCTTGGTAATCTTATAAATCAGATATAAAAAAATGCAGATTTGCTACCATGCAAAAATGAGTGAACATTTCATTTAAATCTGCACACAGAGAAATCATTAGTACCTTGGAACCTAACTAGCTAGACTAAGAGCAGGGTAAGTGAGCTTAACACGGTGATACAAACTTTGGATCTACTACAATTTTGTAAACACAGTTGATAGTCTAATAAAGGTGGATTTTCAATCACCTAAGTAACCTAGTTGTAGCTAAGGACTCTATTCTAGGTCTTTTCTCCCCACAGATATATTTCCTCAATCTCTTAATTCTCAGCTTAGCACAATGACTTCGTGGCATATGCTCTATTGCACTCAGAGACGACTTGGCCTTGCCCCGTTTGCCAAGCACTCTTTAGGTAGTTCTATTTTAGTGAAAGCAAAGGTTAAAACAAAAAGTAAAAGCAGGCATTACCTGATGACTATGTGAGAACGCATTAAAATTCATCATAGAAAAAATATACCTGATTCTACATCCTTGTGTTTCAAACACACTCTAACAATGATTAATGCACAGGAAATACACTGAACTCTGGAAAATTTAAGGCCTAAAATGCTCAACAGCCTGCACTGACCAATAGTATTCTTAATGTTTCTATAGTGCTAGCATTTTATCAGCGCTTGACAGAGGGAAACTTTCTGGCAGATGTTAAGAATGTCTTCAGAGTTTGCAATATTCAGATCGATTTGGTGCTCAATTTTTATAGGACAACTTCACTATGAATAGTCAGCAAGACTCTTCCAAAGGGGAGGGCTTAATCTGAATATTCACAGCAATTACAGAGATATGGTAACGTTGGCTGATGTGGAAGAAAAATCTGTTCCGCAGACTGGCAGCGGATTTTTTTTTTTATTTTCTTTAATAATATGAGCCTCAAACACAAACGGAGATAAAAAGCTTTGCAGAGAGAATGTCTGCCTGTCCTGGTCACATAGGCTGACATAGAAATTAATTGAGCCATTTTGGTTTTTCCATGAGTTTTCCATGATAATGGAGAGTAGAAACTCAGATGAACTTTTCTCACTAAGCTGGTGACCCTCTTCTTATCTTAGCACCCATTCTCCCAGCATAGTATCAGGGAGTACAGCAATCACGAGAAGATGCAGGCTGCCTTGAGTAATTTGTTTAAACTATTTAAGAATATCACGGCTTCCCATCAGATATGCTAAGCTAAGAATGGAGCCCTTAACCTTTCATGGGATATCATTAGTAATAAAGAATATATCAAAGATCAAACTTCCTAAATTATTCTCATTTCTTTTAACCTAGATACATATATGTCATCCAAGACATTCAAGAACTACAAAACAACAATTCAACTACAATTATGTCAGGAAAATATCCAAATAAATAAACTTTTAATTATGATACAATACTTATTACAGTAAAAATTGGCATTTTTTTCCTTCAAAAGCAGAAGCACCAGTCTTACATATAACATACTG
The DNA here is from genome assembly GCA_013398275.1 of Promerops cafer. NCBI lineage: Eukaryota > Metazoa > Chordata > Aves > Passeriformes > Nectariniidae > Promerops > Promerops cafer. The sequence goes on along the minus strand of VZSE01014839.1, from coordinate 1,291,922 downwards.
TTTGAATGATATCTTACATGGAATACAGAATAATACGATGTGCAAACAGCGTTTTCATACAGAACATAATATTTGTCTAGTTTTTATACATTGAAATTGCCTCAAATGGAAACAAGTTCATGCTGAATTAAAAATGTAGATTTTAAAAATCAAAGTTAAATCAAAATACAAAGTACTGTTGGAATAGGTACATGAACCATTGAAAACAATGAGAAGCCAAAACAGAGGGTAATGTCAGATAATTAGTGCTCGGTTTGTCCCATTCCATCATAAAAGTAAACAGTTAATATTTTTGCTAGAAAGTAAAGTGACGTTCTAATATTTAAGAATTCTTCAAAATGTTGGTATCATTTTAGTGATGTAAAAATCAAGTCAGAAATAGGACTTCTAAAAATTTCTTATTTTTGATACACTGCAAATATCATGTGTGGGCTGTGAAAAGAGACGAAGTCCAGTGGAGTGAATATACATCAGCATCAACATCATGTGACTTCTGCAAAGGCCGTGATGTGGTTCTACGAGTTAAAGGAAAAACAAACAGATAAAAACCACAAAACCACAGAGACAGACAGCAGTCACCATTGTGAAAACTTCTGCTTCCTGTGCTTGAAGGGCAGCCTTGTACTTGGAGACTATTGCAGGATGATGTAAATAAAACTGATTTTCACTGCAGTGCTCTCACTCATTCCCACAGCAATTCTAAATTACTGAAAGACTGGATAGGGAAGTATGCTGAACAAAGTAATTATGTGTGATAGTTCTATTATATTTTAATTTTAGATGGCTTTGGTTTGTTTTAAATTAAGTTTAATTTTAAATTACATGTGAATAATTGAGTTAGCTGTACTTTTATTGCTATGCTATTCATAATTTAAAACAAAATTCCTAGAAATTAAAATGACGGTTTCTGACAGATTATAACATTCTATTTCAGTGTAAATACAATTTTAATATTCATTTTTTAAAGATTATTTTCTCCCCATGAGCTCAATGGCACTAAACCAAGTGGCAAAATGCTTGAAATCAAGTGCCATTTGGCAGTTAAGAACTCATATTCAAATACTTTTTTTCAGAATCACCAGTGTCCAGTTGCAATCTAAGAACATCTTCCTCTTTCCTTCAATAGGATAATTCTTAGGAACACTGAGATGTGTACTGGAACATGAACATTCTATGTGCAACTCTAAAACCCTGCAGCATCCCAAAGACCTTGGCTACTTTTTCATACTCGAACCTAAGCAAGTGACTCTGCAAACATCTGAAGGGGAAGGCAACCACAGAGTGGTGTGGAGGCTCTAGAGGAAGCATATTTCCCTTTGGGCACACTGTACCCTTCACTGCCACCATTTTTTACAAAACATGCAATGGTGAAATTAGTAACAGGAACCTTGATTTTAAGCCATGTGTTTTTTCCCAAGCACAAAAATGCACAGAGGGTAAAACACCAAGCAAACCACTGCATATTTTTTTTCATCACTCTGCCTCCTGGGGCAGATTAAACTCAGAAGAGAGAAGGTGTGAGCTGAAGAGGAGGGGAATATGGATAACCTGGGGAGAGTGGGACCTCCCATTTTTTGCTTAAGGGAAATCTTTCATAAAATTTCTTATCACACAGCATAAAAAGTGCTGGAGAGAAACGATGCCCACCATGTAAGTTTCTATTTCTCAGTTCTTCTTTAAACTGCCTGAATATTTCTCTATTAGTCCGAGCAGGGGGAGATAGGCAGGCATCTTTGCTTTTGACATTAGAGAGAGGAAATTAGAAATACTTTGATTGGAGAGCTGCCCCTTATGCCCCCACCTCCAAGCCAAGCTGGCAGCTTTGCTCCCTCTCTCACTGTGCCATAACTGTACTGTGTCCAAGGGAAGAAGCTCTCTTCCACCTCCCCTACAACATGCATTTTAGCTCTAGCTATGGCCTTGCTGTATTTTATGACAGCTTTCATAAAAGAATACTACTTAACAGCAAGCATCTATGTATATTCTTCCCCAAAACAGAATTTATGTATTTTAAATAAACAACAATTATTAAACCATGGACAGATTTTTTAAAAAAGCATTAGGGAAAAAAAAAGAGTTCAACTTTCTATGAAAAAGTTTTCAGTAAAAAATAGTAACAAATGTTATTGCTTGCAGATTTTTATTCTGCAGAAAAAAGGCAAAATTAGACTGCCTAATTAGAAAAAAAAAAACTCAACTCCAAGCATTTTATTTGGCTGGCCATCTTATACAAAAGATGATACAGTGGGCAAACTCAATGACTCTGGAGTTGCTGTGAGGCTATGATGACATTTTCTTCACAGAATTTACTTTATTTTCTTTATTTAGACCTCAAAAGTCATCCTGTCAACTTAAACTATCCCCAGTCTAAAATTATTCACTTTTCTCATGCATATGATGGTCTAAAAATGAGGAATTGGAAGGAAAAAAATAATTTCTCTTTATTTCAATCAATTCTTTCAAGTCCTGCTATGTGCCATCCCTGTCTCTAAGCGACACACATTTGTCTGTGATGCAGAGAACTAAATGCTCTTTCATGTGGCATTAATTCAAGAGTGGATAACGATTATTTAGGGAAAGGAGAATGTGGTTCACACTCCTACCAGCTCTACTTCCAAAATGAGCAGGTCACCATCCTGGGAAGACATGCAGAGCATGGGATATAATAACACAGAAGAAAATCCTCCTTCCTCAATAAGCCCTCAAAGAGAACTGCTAAGCTGCTGATCATGGACCTATTGATTTGGACCCTACTGAAGGCCTGTCAATTCATTTCCAATGGACTCAGCAGGGTGATGCATAACTAGGTCAAAATTAATCACTTGCTGATGGCAAGAATCACTGATACAGATTCATGCAACTGTCTGGTTACTCGTGCTTTTTCATGCCATCATCTCAGGCAAAACTACAAATAAGCCTTGCTGAGACTCTGCAGAAAAAATCCCAAACAGCATCTCTCTGGAATAGCTACATTTCAACTCTTAATTCTGCTTAGATTTGCTGTGACAAGGGTCAGAGCAAGATACTAACTACTGTCAGCAAACAGATTCACACAGATGCAGGAAGACAAGCAAAAACCATGCATAAGACCTCAGCTTCTCCAATTCCACGGGAAATTTTTTTCCCTACAGTTCTCAAAAGAATCAGAAATGCTAAGGGTCTGCTCAATGGCAGCAGTCTCACAGACAAGCAGACCAGCGTTTGTACCATCCATTCTAAGAGGACAGTACGAGGCTGGTGTGCAAAGCATGCATCATAACTGTGCTCTCACACCACTAACAAAAAAGGGAAAGCCAAAGGCTAAGCCTTGAGTGCAGGTTTCTGGGCGAAATGACCCACAGCTGTATATCTCCCGTTAAGTTTAATTAATTTCTGTTGATAAGCAATGCTATAATGTTAAAGCATTGAAAAAATACATTAAACTTTTTGTGATTTGCAGTTTTCATTGTATATATTAAATATTTTTAGCTTTTTTTTGCTTTGTTCTTATAGATGCAGTTAGAAACATTAAAAAATAGTCATCATCCTAAAAAGAAGATTTTTCCTTTTTTGAAAACAGGAATTTGTAAAATTGTTCATATTTTTTCCCACAGTAGAGTTTGTTAAATAGGAAAATACTACTGTAGTACTTTATGCAAATGATAATTGATCAAACAATAATAATACTGTTATCATACAACTCTCTGAGTCAGCAGAGTGCATTTTCTGCTTTTACTGGGGAAACGTGAGTCTTAGTGCAGCAGGATGCACTGAGGGGGACCTGCCCCTGCAGCCCTGCACAGAAGGCGGGCAGCGCCTCTGCCCTGCCGCACGCGCTCACTGGGTGCGCCGCTGCGCGCACGCTATTGCCTTAGAGGAAGGGGCTCTCGGCGCTCCGGCCCTGGCAGCCACGAGAAGAACCTAAGGATGCGTGCTCTGAGGCATGTTCCTGGCAAAGCATCTTCTTGACCGTGACTTATGCCTCGATTCTGTAACACCTACAATATGTACGTTCGAGGAGGTCACACTAAATATATTGTTCCACTTCAAATGTTTAAGTATTAGTTTATCCAAGCATTGGATGTAGTGATCACCATTTCCATTCAATCAGAAATAATTCTTGTACAATCCTCCAGAAGCAGATTTAAGCAGAAGAGCAGGACACGAATACAAATTCAAATGTTTGAAATTGAAATAAAACTGCTTCTGATTTTCTATGAGCTGACTCTCTTGGGAATGTGTTTGTGGTATGTGTGTGAAGCAATGCTGTATTGTATCTCCTTTAACAGACTGTACTGTGAAGAAAGAACGATTATGCCAAGAACTGCCTATAAGCTGATGTAAGCACATGGGCTCTCATCAAACCATCCTGGAGAAAAAATTATGGACACCTACCTGATGCTTTTGGACATCAAACACTACAGTATTTGGAGATTTCTCAACTAAAATGTTTTGAAGCAACAGAAATGGATGCAACCGTCTCCCCCTCTGCCCATAGCATGATGAGCCAAAGCACCTTTGTGTTTTGCTTTTAGCTGTGAGCTCAGTGAGAGGTGATCTCCCTGGAGAGCTGCAGGGAGCAGACCAGACTGCCTAGGCCATGGTGCTGTGTGCACACCAGGGCACGTTAACAATTGAAGACTTGGTACCAACATGCTTAAGACCAAGAAAAAAGCAGTAACATTGAGAATTAAAATTTTCTGACATTGTGAAGAAGCTGTTCTGTGTCTCGTGAGTAATCAAGATGGAGTAAATAGAAAAAACAACAGTCCTTAAATTCTGAAGAGGAAAGCTTTCCCAGTCTTAAAAATACTAGCAGAATTCATTGCAATATCTACACTTACTATTGCTAGAATGTTTTATCACCATCATTACCTTTGGCACATACACAATAGAACAATAATTATTGTATCATACTCAAAAAGATTTCTGAGACAGTTAACCCTGATAGTCACTAAAAACTGATATGATGGGCAACAAGAATGTCACATATTGGGAGAGGAATTCCAAACACTTATGACCATTAAAACTTGGAAATGGCAGGAGAGAGCACCTAATCCATCTCTTTCGAATTCAGTCATGCTGTATAGTCAGTCCTATGGGGGAATTGTTACTCATTGTAACAAGGAACAGTGACTGTGTTTGGGAAGGTTTGGGCACTGCTGACAGAGGCAGCAGCATGAAGGCATGCCAAACAGAACCTTGGGGAATAAATGCAGCTTGGCTGTCAAACAGAGCACTGCCAAGAACCCACTGTGCAAATAAGTAATACTGAACAGCTACAGAAAGCACTGATAATCACACACAGTAATTATCTCATCTCACAGGAGATGAACCATGGTCCATCTCCTAACCCAATGCTTCCTTCTGAAACCTTCTATTCCAGTACTCTACCTACTGGCTCCATTAGTCCTGAAATGCTCCATGTTGTATTTGATTTTTTCAAAGCTAGAATACTCATAAAAAATAAGTAAGACTAGCAGAATCATAAGCTACTACATGATGGAGAGCATAGGAGACCTCTCTAAGCCCTGGCCAATTTGAGGCAACTTTTGCATGAAATAATGTCAGTCTCCCCTGAAACAGGAAACAGTTTGTGACTGCACTTGGATAAAGCTGAACCTTCAAACTCTTCCAGATACTATCCAGAATATTCCCACTTCTCAGTAACTCCTGCAAAAGAACAGGACTCTCTGATCTTGACTGTGGTAGGATGAGAGCTTCCTCTCTGTAGGAGACTGTCAGCTAACCGAAACATCAATTGTCTTGTAAGAGATGAAGAAGGTCAGAGACAGAAGAGAAAAAGAAGCAGGTGGGTGAGTTTCTTGGCTTTCATTCTTTTCATGAATTCTGAGGATGATTATGGTTAAGGTAAAAGCATTAGGTCTGCACTGCTGAGCAGGCTGTGGCAAGGATCCCTCAAGGAGACACTGCGACTACAGCTTACTTGACTGCATGGGTAGCCATGCAGAACAGCTAAATCATCAGCATGCACCACAGTGAAACAGAAGTGTCATGCAAACAGTGATCCAACCTTGTCACTAAGCAGCAGCAGCAGCTCATTCTGAGTATTACAAGAACTTATCCCTATTTAAGTGCATTTCAAATGGAGCTAGACCTCCACCAGAACTCAGACACTGGCAGCATGGCGAGCATGCCAGGAGCATTTGTTCTCCATGGAGAAAGCACTGGAATAGCAAGTAGCAGATCTGGAAACAGCAAAGTAATGTGCTTCCAGGTCTGTATGATGCATCATGTGCTTACTCATTTACGGGTCAATTTATTGCAAAATAGCAATGAGTGGGGTCCTATCTGGCAAGCATTTCTAATGAAGTCATTCTTTAAGGCAGGAGTTTTTCATTGCTTGCTCCCAGATACCTCTACAGTTACTATTTTGTAGTACCAGTTGCATTGCTTCCAGTTGCACTGCCTTAGCCTTTGATAACTTCAGACAGTTAGGATTTGTGCTACTCCCAGTAGCTAATTTCCGACAGTAAACTGTCTTTAATATTGGCACAGGAGCTGGTAGACTGAAAATAAGGAAAAACAGTTTTAAAATAAGCAAAATGTAAATCTATGTGCATTCAGAATATTGAACTGAAACAGTCCTAACTGAAATGTAGTGAAAAGTAACTCATGCGTCTAAAGAAGGAAGAGGCAAATAGCACACAAATTATTTAGTATCACTCTCTCTCCAGTGGAGCACAAATGATGTAAAATAAGAAGAGAGTTAAAAAGCAAAGACTAATTCAAGGATTCTTGTAGAAATGGGAGTTAATTGAGATTAACCAACTTAATTTAGACCTTAGTTCCCTGAAGTATTATTCTTAATGTGCTTTATTTAACAGGGTCTGTCTTCTATCTAAAACTTTAGATTAAACAAAAAAAATAGATTAAAAAAAGGTAAAAATATCCATAGAAACTCAAAACCTAAAGCACTCACATGTAAGTAACTTCTTAATCAATTATTTCCTAATTAAATTTTAAACTTTCTGGAAGTGGAAACAGAAGAAAGCATTTGCAAGCAATTAGCAAAGTCTTCACCTTATTGTCCTTGCATCCCATCCTCTCTGTCTGAAAAGGAGAAAGGCTTTGCAACACAGACAAAGATGAACCCACAAAATGGGATCTCAGCAAATGGTATCACTTTGTGGTCAGTCCCCAGTTTAATTATCTGGAGAGAAGCTGCATGACAGCAAACAGCTACCATCTACTGCCATAAGAATATGGGTTCAGAAGGAAAGAAGCTCATTCAAATAACAGAGTCCTGGGCAGTTCACAAATGGCAGTGGTTATCCTCAAGCAGAGCAAACAGTATTCCTGCCACCATCCTCCCACACTCTCCTATAGCCTTTCCCACAGCATCTCAAACCAGGCCAAGTCTCAGGAAAAGAATATTGTTGATCATGAGTGAGAGGTTCTCAAACCAGGTAGAAACATGAAGTCTTCATCCCCAGAAAAAATATTTAATATTTCAATATGCAGAGAATGTATACTTATTACCTATGATGGCTTTTGAGCCACAGAAATGGCTTCTATTGCATGAGAGCCTAGCACATAAATAAAACATGTTCTTATTCATGTGGTATGCTCCAGGCCAGCTGACAGCTTGTTTTGTTTTGACATTTTACAGAAAGTTTACTGAATGGATTATTTTGAAGATACACATTCATCATCTAAATGCTTGTTCAAGCAAATGAGACTCTGACCTCCTTACGACAAGGTATCAGCGGAAGTAACTTAGACATATTTGGTTCAAAAAAGGCATGTTAGACCATTCTGAGAAGAAATCTTCTTTCTCTTCAAGGAAAGGAATAAAAAACCCAGGACTAGCAGCAATTCTTAATAAAGCACAACTTTCACCGCTTTCAAGTGAATAAGACAGATTGGGAAAACTTTCTTATGTTGAACATGAAAAAAAATTATCAGAATTAATCTGGAATTAAAATAATACCACAGAAAAATACTTCTGGTGCCCTACCCAGTGTAGAATTATTTACTATCTTCAAATATGAGCATAACCCAATAGATTTTAATGAATAATGACAGATACAATCATTAGAAAAAGTAAACCTTCCTTTAAATTTTGCATTACTAGTTCAAAGTTTCCCCTTGGTAAAAATGTCTAAAATATTTTCTGTATTTGGTTACGCTATCTATTTTAGTATTTTTTTGCTCATAAAATTAGTCAGAAAATCTTACCTAACACACAGTACAACATTATCTTCAAAAAATACAAGCAATTATCACAGTAAAGTAAAATAAGTTTTATTGTGATACTTAAGCAAAAAGTCTTGGCATACCCAGGAGACTCTCACTAGCCTGTCCTAGTCCAAAATCCCATGTGCTCTGACAAGAGATCACGGGGTTAGTGCAGTTACTGTGTGGCCCATTGCTACTCTCACTTCCAAGTGGGTACCCTGTCCTGGGGCTAGCACGTGTCTGATGATAGAAGCCCCCCAGCTGATCCAGAAGGGACTGAGTCCCATGCCCGACACCAGGCTGAGGACATACCACAAACAAATAGGATAAATGCTACTTGTACCTGAATTGCAAAGCCCCTTGGGCCAGGGTTTAGACTCTCTTTCTAAGCATTCTAAGAACTTTCTGTGTTCTGTGGACTATCAGGCAGAGTATTAATCAAATTTACTTGAGGAACACATGGGAAGAGGGCCTCAGATCTACTCAGCCTGACTCCACGGGCTTAGCAGCAGCTACGGCAGTGAAATGACTACATGAAGAGCCTCCCAAGGGGTGTCACTGAATTTAATTCTTTCCTTCTTTCTCTTTCACTGACATGTTTCTTTATTTTAAACCTGATTACCTTGGCACTCTTGTCAGGATAGTTTGTGATCATCCTTCCAGGAAAGCTATGTTTTATGTAATTGTTTTTTTAAAAAGTCAGACATTACCTTTTCTAAAGGGCTTTCTACTCTGGGTATGCTGATCATGGGCATCTGGGTCAGATTATCCAGATGAGAATGTTCATGTTCTGGCTGACGTCCTCTGAAGTTATTTACCACACAAACAACCTAAAAGAGATTTGAAGATAAACAGAATACCTAAGGAACAACTCATTTTCTCAAGCTTTGATCCTGACAATTATCATTAGGCAGAAATGACATCAGCTTTAGTCACAGCTTTACAGTAGAAACACTGAAACATGACATGCATGTTTTACAAAAAATCTTTAATTAACATTTCAAGACAAAAGACTTTCAACCAATTTATTAGTACAACCAATTAGTTAGTTTCAACCAATTTATTAGTACATACATCATTTGAGAACCAAAAACCCTCTTACCTAAAAGAAAATCCATTACTGAAGCTGTATAATAGAACGCCAATTATTATCAATCTCATGAAGAGATGTCTTGCAGCACCACATGGCATTAACCTTAAACTCCTGGGAAGGCCAGTGCCATCTCAGTTTTGATCAGCAAAGGCTTTCTCAAATGAAGAGTAAGAAAGGGAATAAGAAGGCAAGGACCATGCCCAAGTCTGAATGTAACTACAAATCTGCTCAGGGCAGCAGATTCTCACACAGGGACTTATGAATGTGATATGTAACAGTTTGTGCTTCTACTAATTCCAACACTCAGCTGAGCAGCAATATTTGCCAACTGCATTTTCTTCAAAACACAACTAAATTTGATGTCATGCTACTGGACACCTTGTGTGGAAGGGAACATTTGGAAATGCAAGCAGATGTATTTTAAAGGAGATTTGCAGGTACCCTTGCATGTCTAGAGGAGTGAAAACACCCACCCCAGCCATCCCTGGGAGGGTTCTCAGCCAAGCCATGCTTTCAGATCCAAGATCTTGAGACCAAGATCCTGTGATCCAAGAGTCAAGCCCAAAAGTGTTTTCACGGAGAAAAACTTCAAAGGTGTATTTAGAACTATTACAAGCTGCCAGGCAGACAAACCTACAGGCATTAAACAGCAGTGACTGTTCTATTCTATAGTCTTGCACTGCAGGTATTAGTGAAGGTGATTAATAGATTAGAAATAGTTTTCTGACACAGACAGTAGTCATTGGCAACTGCGATTAACTATCTGGTTTTGGAACACAGCTCCAGAAAAGAAAAAGGCTAAACAAAGATTTTTTGATACAGAATAATATGAAATTTCAACATAAACCTGAATCACTATGAAATAAATTCATTAGAGTTACTGTAAAGCCAGAAAAACAAATGCTACCTATTCTCTGATCAGTGCGAGTTCCACTATATTGAATTTAATGCTTTATACATGAAATCATAACTATGTGTTATTCTGAGGAATATATACTTCCTGCAAGTGGGCCTTGCTGCAAAAATTACTGTTTGAAATGCTACAATCTGGTTTATATGGAAGTCAAAAGAGATAACTGGATCAGTCCTTTTTTGACTTCACATTTCTGAGTGTATGTAACTATTACTAAGGAAACTGATGACTAATTAAAATATCCAAGAATTCTTGGATATTTTAATTCATGTCTTTTGTTACTTAGTTATCTGAAGGCTTTTTTAGAGATACAAACTTATACACTGATTTTTTTCAAACAGAAGTGAGACAGACACACACTTACCAAAAATACTGCTATAGATATTCCAATTACAAATCCTGCTATTACATCTGACCAGTGATTTCGATATTCTGCTACTCTGTTGATTCCAGTAAGGAAGGCCAAGCACATTAAACCCAAACATAGAACAGGTTTAGCAAGCCTTGTTCCTCTGGCTTTCACTGTGTTGGTGATATACATCTGAAAATTAGAAAGGAAGAAAGTGTAAGACTGATGGATGTCTCCCACTAACTGGTGAATAAAAGCTCTATATTTTATTTGAATAGACTGTGTATTTGGTGCATTTTTTCCAGAGTGGAGAGAGGGTGTAAAGAAACTAGGAGGTAGAGTAGTAGATAAAGTCATCACACCCTTTTCCTAGGGATATAGAAAAAGAATCAGACCATATAGCAAAATTGCATTTTACAGGAACCTGAAAAGCCTACAGAAAACCAGGCAAATTGGATAATCCTATCCAGTTACTCTCATTCTGTGTATTTATTTATTAATGCATAGAAGTAAAGAGACTGATTTTTCACTGGGCAGTGTTGACAGTAACAGAAAAAGATTTTTACCCTGAAGTACTATTAGTACTATTACAAGCTGCCAGGCAGAGTAAGAAAGGGAATACATAGAGACCTTGGTTTTATTAGCAAAAGCCTTTCTTCCTTATACACCACTTCTTCACATGACTAATTAGTGACTGGTCAACAATCAGTGAAAAGGTAAAAAAACAGTGTCAAAGAGCAGTGAAAACTGAACTAAATGCCAGCATCTACTTTTATAAATATAGTTTCAACCAGTGAATATAATAATAGTTTCAACCAGTGCTGAACTAATACAACCCCGTGCTTCACACAAACCAATTTAAATGCTGCAGGTTTTATGCATCAGACTAAGAAATCCATTTGCCCTGCCGTAGTCTAATTCTCCCTGTGCAATACTCCTGAATTAAAAGCATTGCCTGATAACAGAGCAGTTCTTCTGCCCTAAAAGTGCATTAGTGTCTACCAGGTTTAACCCAGCACTTTCCAAGCTCTGATGAGGCAATGGAAAAAATTAGTATCAAATATTTGACTTTCCATTCTCTTGAATCTTGGCATTAAGATCACTTGCAACAGCCCTCCTCCCCACCATCCAAAAAAAAATTATACTTCAACTACGATTTTTGACCAGGAAGTTTCCACTCTCTGCAGAAGACATTTCTGTAATTAAACCACTGAAACCCTAAATCTTCAAATATTAAACAGGATTTAAGTTTTTGAACAGAAGAATATGAGTATTTCCGATGGGGTTTCACTGACAATTCCAAGTTTGTAATGCCATCACTTTGGACTGCAAAGGAAAACAGATGAGTCTGCATTAAAGAAACAGTACCACTTCTCTGGCCAACAAATGGGCAGTCTTTTGGGTTTGAATGGGGATTTTCTGTACTGTCTGGCACTTCGGTGGAACTTACCAGCGAATCAGTTTACAAAGTGCTGCAATAATCCAGCCAAGAAGCAGTTCAGAAAGTGTGGTTATAGTTACAATAAATTAAGTGAAGAAGTAGTGGGCAGTACTTGTCTAAAACGAGTAACATCTAACAGTAGTTTTGTTCAAAACACTAGGGAAAGATCCATGGCTAAGAGGATGAAACAAAGCTTCATCTTAAAGTAACATCAGAGAAGTGCAACACACAAACCTTCAGCGTACTTTATACGAGGAACAGGAAACTCGTAGAAAGATTTCAGACAAAGCAAAGGTTTGGAAAAAAAGAGTTATGGGATTTATCTCCAAGCCACATTCTCCTCTTTTCTTCCTAGACCATTTCAGAAACCTTCTTTCTGCCTTTGCCGATTATTCTTTTATCTTAGCTCCTTGTACTTTTGCAGGCTGTCTTCAGTGAGCCACTCTTACCATGCAGAAAGGTGGTAAGAGAACTGCAACTTTAATATCCAGCTTTTTAGCCCCACTGGTTTTCTCTAAGCTATAGACAGAGTACTGTACACTGAATTAATTCAGCAACCATCTGTTTTAGTGAGTATCATTGTTCTACTGGATACCACCACCATTTTCCACAGTCACACTACATGTTAGGACAGCCGGTGATACAAAAAACACTGGAATATGTTTAATACACAATAAGAAAATCAAATTTCAAATACAGCTTGGGTGAAATTGACTCAGGGGAGTTAGTAGGAAGCTATCCTGCATTTAATTCTGTATTGTGTTATATTAAATTGACATGACTACTGAGAAGGAAAAACTTGCTTGTTTAAGGCAGGTCATGGTGACATATTTCAGTTATCTATAACAACTGGTTATTGCCCAAGAAGATTATCTCAATTTTTAGTAAGACAAAACACATTATAGTACAAATATTTGATTCTGCAGTACTTAAATCAAATTTCAACATTTTAAATACAAAGCTGTGTTCTGCATAAAATTCTCTGAATGTTTTTACAACCAAGCATGTCCTTCAAATCCCTACTCAAAGCAGAGGAAAAACAACTGCAGATTCATGCTGTGCCTCACATGCGTAGAGACCTCCATTTGCCTCCTTATATGAGCAATCATGGTTGTCATGCTCAGCTCATTATTCAAAATAACCTGAGGGTTCTCCCAGCACAGGTGCCATATCTATCTTTTCTTTAAAGAATGGGTACCACTCGTGTAAGGAATAGCATAATATTACAATACAGGAAAATCAATAAAAACAGGCCAAACTTTCCTGAAAAAGTGTGACAAAAAGTCTGTATTTGCAAAACTCTACATAGCAAACATAGCCTCCTCCAAGGCAGGATTCACAGATACCCATTTTTAAACTTGGCCTCTTGCAGCTCCAGTATAATATATTAACACAGTCAATGACCTGATTTACACTAAGAATAAAATATAATTAAGCAGCTGTTTTCTTCTTGATTCTGGTGGAAAAACTATAAATCAGCACAGTCAGTAATTGACAATGAGTAAACAACCTGAAGAGACAACAGGATGCTTCACTCACTTTTAATAAATATTAAATGCAGTATTAACAAAGGAAAATAGCTCAGCGATTAAAAACATTAGTAGGAATGAATGACAATATAACTTTTTACAGGGCTAAAGATGTTTACTGAACAACTTCATCTCCATTCCTTTTAAGAACGCTAAACGGGAGAGGAGTTTTCTGTTTTCTCATGAAAGAAAACTTTTAAATTAGTCAACAGCAAGACCAAAAGCAGAGATTTGTATGTAAGGTCAAGGATTGATACAGTAGTTAGAATATAGCAGGCTGCACATTCTCCTGCAACATCAGAACAGTAGTGAATCTTCTCTCGAAGACCTTCTGCTATCGCTGTTCCTTTTTCCTGAAATAAGATTTTAGTATTAAAAGATATAGAGCTGTCACCAGTAAGCAGACACAGGCAAAGAGTCATGTAAGGAGGTGGATTGTTACCTGATCACACAATAGAACAATATTTACTAGATTTTCAGAAAAACACAAACATTTGACCTTCAGTCTTCAAGATACTGGATGTGAAGCTGTAAGAGAACCTCAGAAATTGAAAGCAAACCTTTAATTGAAGTGGGTTTTAAAATATGAATTTGAAAGAAATTATCACCATCACCACCAAAGACAAAGCAAGCTACCCGTGAGGTTTCTGATGTGACTGGCTCAGGCCATAGTGTAAGGAACAATCACAGCCTTGGCATTTAGCTTGTACTGGGAAAGTACTTCAAAAGTGTCAGGTTGCAAGTCTCATGTGAAGTTTGTCCTAAATCTAGTACAAATAAAATAATTCCAAAACATGCTAAGAAAAGAACAGGAACTGTATGTAAAGTGCAGGACAAAGTGGATTCCTGGGCTATGCTGCAAGCTCTTTCTAGGCATCTTTCAGCTATATTTAGGCCCACCCACACCAACATCTAGGCACACAAACACAGGTGTAACAGGTCTCAGAATCCTGTTTTAGTTACACTGGAGCTACACATCAGGCTGGGTGCTCCAGCCAGGAGGGAAGATAATTCTCCTTGTTGATTTCATCAGCCTGTGGCCCAGGAATGCAGGTGAGAAGATCCCTTCTGTGTCTGCTATTTAATTTCTCCCTGATTTAGATGTCCTGGGAGACTGACAAAGACCAGTCCATCAGTGGGCTGTAAATAATGACTCATAAGGCAACAAGAGGAATGAGGAAGAAATCATTGTACAGGCACCCATCCTAGGCAGCACTTCAAACAGAAATCATCTCATGTTTTCTTTTGCTTTTACAATGTGCTAGCATTAAAGAAATAATCTTGAACTATTTAAGTAATATAAGTAATGTTATAAATGTTCCACCCAAGGAATTTCCAATATTCCTCAGACCTACAAGAAAACAGACACTCATTTCAAAAAGCTGAAAAAACAGTGGGCTGTTGTAGTCTATAAACAGGTTCAGTGTTTAGTTAGAATCCTGTTTGACAATCTAAAATCTTTTCAGCTTCCTTTGGTAATAATTAATGGGTCAAACTATTTCTAGAGCAAACCAAAGTGACATTCTCGAATCATCTGGGTCCTTCTGCAAGTGTCAACTGAAGATTTCTTTTAGGTTTCTGAAGCTTCCTCCAGCTTTCTCTATATGTTTTGATCCAATTATTTACAACCTTAGAAAAAAAATAGCTTTCAAAGTCAGGGGTTGGCTTGGCAAAAGGAAAAGAAAGCTCTAGAATTCTGGACCTTACTATTAATTTTCCCACTATAAGCTCCCCGCAGCTGTAACTGTAAAACAACTGGAGAAGGTAAGAGCTACCTTTCACTGTACCCAGACCATAACATACACCTATTACAGAGACTGTTTCCTTGAGGATCTGAATTGTAATAAAGAACTGACTGACATGAAATTTATAGAGGTCTTCAGATAAATTCCTGGATCAAATGGTAATATTATTTTATTATTTGGTCTGAAAGAAACCAATACACTTAATATGTGAAGCTCATGACATGTTTTATTATCAGTATTGAGGGATACTTGCTGCACCAGATACTGAAAAGAAATTCCACATTCCTAGCACTGTCCCTGAAAGGCAGCCAGAAGAATCTTTTAATATTCTAACAAAAAATGGACAGCAAAGTCAATTCAATGAGGTGGCTCTGCTAGTCCTTTTCCTCCTGAACACTCCCTTAAGTCTGTCTGAGAGGCCTATCATGCCTTCACCAGTTGCCCATTTGGCTGGAATCTAACAGGCACCTCAAGACAAAAGGCAAGACTAGACCTACACCTATAATTGCATCAAGGAGTGACACTGAGGAGAATGTCACCATGTTGCCAGCACCATTACCCAGACTGCCATGCTGTCTTTTCCCAGTGACTTATAAACATACTAAACAGCAAAATCAATGCAGCAAAATGCCAGGAGCAAGAGCCTTGCAGAAAACATGATCATGGGCCAAAGAAAAGCTCTGCAGAGAGGAAAAGATTATTTGTAGGCTTTACAATCTGCTAGTCCTGTCTGAAGTCATAGTTGAGGCCAAGGGTTCACAGTACAAAGCAAGAAGAGCTGCCTGTAGACTTAAGGGCTGTGTCAACTATCAAGATATGAAGCCTGTTCCTCTATCATTACAACCCCAAAGAAAGTCTGAAATGTGTGCAGTAACACAAAGTTCAAACACTATCCTACCCAACTGCTTTTGTGCAATGCAGTAAGAACAACAAAAAAAGGGCAAACCTTTATAGAATGAATTAAAATTTCCCTTAATTACAGATAGCAATGACCAATCTCCTAGGTCTGCAGTACCAAAGGATAACTGTTAGTCACAAGTCTTATATTTAAATCTATGGGAATAGGCTGACTAAATCTTCATATATCACTTTGAAATCCTACCAAAAAGACTCATGACTTCCACTTCCTGTGTTTCAGTTGTGGAAAACACCCCAAGTATGTGCATACTTGGCTGCTTCAAAACTTACCTCTAATTGTCCAGGCTGTGTCAGCTTATGTATATCAAAATGTGGCTTATACAATTATATACTGTTTAATAAAGCTGCAGTGTTTGCCTTAATACCTACACAGCAAATACTGTTCCAGCTGAGAAAGGGTGAATTGCAATGCTGATAAGAAATGAAAACAGATGCAGTCAACTTATTATCCCAACTCAATCAAAAACAAACAAACAAAAGATCTCCAATGAGATCAGAGCAGACACCTAAGGAAAAATCCAGGCACCAGCCAGATTAGTTAGAGATTTCAGAACAGATTTACAGTAGTTCATTTTGAAAACACTGGTACACTGGAAAGAATGAACCTGAAAGTCTGAAGAAGAAAGGCAATGCATCTGTGTTTGAAGCAGGGCAGAGAAAACACCTAACCACAGCACTGCCCTTCAACATTTCCATTGCTAAATCTCTCTTGATAGGTACTGGAAGTAACAGAGGCAAACATTACAAAGCTCTAAATATTAGCGAAACAAGTCTTTGAAAATGACTGTACTTTCAAGCAGGAGGGGAATTCTGAGTTACCATAGCAGCCACCCACTCTCAAAAGGGGGAAGAGGGGAAAAATGGAAGACTCAAGAACTTAGATGAAAAAAGAAGCTATTGTTACAAGACAATATGCACAGATGCTAGGTGATAAAGATATGGCTGCACTTAAATGGAATGAGATAGGGGAATTATTAGATAAAGCATAGGCTTTGTTTCTACATTGGCTGACTGGCAAAATCAGACAAGTCTAAAAGCATTTACTTCACCACCTTGGAGAGCAAGGACCCTTGGGTCAGCTCTTTGTGTGTTTTTTTTCCTTTAAGCTGGTTTTGTTTTGTGCACAGCTGGGTGAAATATTCAAGGAGGATTCCACAGAAATCTCTCCCTCTCTCCAAAATTTCTGTTAACCAAAAAGAAAGCACATATTGTACCAAAGATTATATGCTAATGAAACAGTGAGTAATATATGGAGGTCTTTATGTCCATGCTCTCAATAATTGTTGTAGCATGGCTTATACAAAGACTAGGCTACTGTTTTAAATCTTCTACTCCAGTGAACAGTGATGAGAAAATGTTATTTAGGGCCAACTATCCTGATAAACATCATGGCAGTGTAAGGACATGACCCCAGATACTGGAACATTGAATTTTTCTTCCCTTGGAGTGTAATAAACAGTATTTTTAGCTTCACTCATGCTTAGGATTTAAGAAAAAAACCCAACAAAACAACGAACCTGACAATACTGTAACAAGGAGCTACTACAGGCGCTCAGAAGTCCTGAGAGTAGTTTATAGTGCTTTAGTTAAATGATAGCAGTGTCAAGCACTATGCAGCACTAATGACATAGGATATATTCATTTCTACAGTTACTGAAAGAGCAAATAGTAATTAAATGGATCTCAGCAGCTTTAATTTTTTATATTGCTAACTGTATATTGACCACAGACAAGGTTTGCATGAAGGTTTGGTTGCTCACATCAAAAGCCACTTATATTAGGTATTAAACCTTACTGATGTCTACTTTTTGTTTTTAAAATGTATTAATACTATTTTACTTTCTGTTTTGCAGTAGTTGAATAGGTGGTTTCCCAGTTACTCTGACTCATGGCAACAGTGGAAATCCAACTTTACAGATGGATGAGAAAAATAGGAGCAATTAAAATGAAAAATTCTGAGTATTTTCTAAAATAGCTTGCATCAAATTTAGAGTGTTTCATCCTTAGATATCTCCCCAAATAAAGACAATACTAGTAGAAGACATGCTTGCCTCAAGGTAGAATAGAATATTATTGTTCATCTCTTATTAACAAACACTTGCCTGTACTAACTGATGATCAACATCTCTTAAACAGACATTGCTCACAAGGAACCTGGTAAATGTTGCCATTGGTGCTGCAGATTTTAAGCAACTGGTTCTAAAACCCTGTGCAGAAGCACTGAGTTGACACACTGTCTGTGCATGGGGCTGGGATCTTTGCCATGCTGCCAAGTATCAGCTTCCAGATCAGTCAGGAATTAAAAGTTGGCTCAATTGGTATGTGCTCAAAAGCAATACACACTCACACACATGTATATCTGCATGTGCCTATATACACATACACACACCTATGGGCAGGCCACTGCTCAAATACTGAGGGAGTGTAAGGGCTGACTCCTGCAATGACCACAAAGCTACACACACCTGCCTAGTTTCCCACTGACACTATGGAGGCAGCCCTGGGCTCATGCAAAGGGCTGCAGAGGGCTGTGATTACCAGCACAGGTCGGATAAGACACTCTCACAGGCATGTGCTGGGGAGAACTTGTCCCCAGCAAAGGAACAAGATGTGCTTGCTCCTGCTTAAGACTAGAATGATATGCACTCCAAACTAAGCCAGAGTTACTTGAGTGAGACTAAACGGTGACTCTTCCTCTCCCCTGCCCCTCCACAACCCATACAACAGCTCTGATCCAGGCAGTAAACACCAGGTTTTATCCCAGGGCTGCTCATCACTCCCTGTAAAAGAGAGGAGAGAGGGGGAAAAAGGGTAGATTGTCTTGTAGCCAGTCCACTTTATAGCATAGTAAGAGCCAAACTGACTTTGCATGAGATACCTATAAATACCAATTCTGGTACCAAAAGACACACAGGGATCTTGAGAAACATGCAGAGATCAGACATACAAATAGCTCACCCTTCTGTTTCACCTCACCAAAGAATATGGCCATGTGTGATTCTGCGGATCTGCACTGGGTTAAAACACAGAGGAGGTACCACTACCAGTCAGAGGAAATCCCTACCCTTACTCCTTAGCACCCAGGAAAGGATTGTCCCACACACTCTGGAAATGGGGAAGAAGTAAACCAAGGAACTGGGTATCCTAAATCTACAGATTATACCCTTTATGGACAACTTGTCCTCTCTTAGCATTGTCTTGGCTTTCAAGGCTCAGAAACCACTACACTTTGTCAGAATTAAGCCAAATGAATCATTCTCACAGTAACTCACAGAAGGTTTGCATGCAGAAAATCAGCCAATTTTGGGCCTTATCTTCTGCCCATTCCTCCCTCCTCCCCCTCACAGAGCCAGCCATTTGCTCTCAAAAATAGAGTGGTATTAAATAATATAATATACTTACAGCCAGATACATAGCTGCATATATGCTTAGTGCTGCTTCTTTGGATGGGAAAGTCTTTCTGGCTTTCATGATAAGGTCTGGGTTTCCAGTACAGGCATGTACGCTACTGATGAATTGTGTATACTGTTTACATCCAAGTGCTGTATAGTTGGGTTTACAAAGTGCAAGAAAATGGGGTGCAAGATTCCCTGTTACTACTTGTCCAGCATTTACAAAGATGTCCGTAGCAAACAGTCCAAATGCGTAAATTCCTAAAGAGGGAAACAAAGAGTTAAATTTCCTGACAATTTATAGTATTTATCACAGCAATATACCACCCTCTTCCATTCACAAACATGAAAACTCCTCCCATGTACTGTACCCTAAAGACCACGGCTCATGCTGGAGATGGTATTTTCCTACAGAACTGCAGCAGCAACACTGCCATATACCCACACACCTGCAGTCTCCCCCATCTTCCATAGGAACACTCACCCCTTGTGCAAGTAGCCTGCTTTCCTAGGCCCCATAGCCATGCATATTCCCTGTTTGGGGTAGCTGGCTTTACTAGTACCTAGTACTAGTACTAGTGCCCATGTTCACTAAACACAAGTGACAGAGGGAAATTCTTCATCCGATAAAACTGCTTGAAAACCAAGGTCAGACCCTGATGGAGAAGTAACTTCGAAAGTCATAACACAAACTGGAAAAACTTTTTTTTCCCCCTTGCAGCTGTAAAGAATCTAAAGTACTGAATAATTCAGTATTGCAATGCACCAGTTGTCTTCATCTGTCTGCTACTGGGTAAATCTCTGTGCATGGCATATTAATCACAGTATCAACACAGTGAGCTAAAGATTTATATATTTGAGGAACTACTTATGCTAAAGAGTTTTTTTAATCAGACATATCAGCAAAGCATTAAGCACATGTACTCATTCATTAGAATGTAAATGCATGTATCTGATTACTTAAAAGAAAAACGATTTCTGCTATTCTGAGGTCCCTCTCTATCCTTTTGTAAATAGAAAATGAGCTCTGGAAGAAGATGCAAACACAGCAGCCTGACCAGCAGGCAAAGCCAGTGGGTGCTTGTTCCAATTCCACTTGAGCTACAGATTTCTCCCTGTATTTCCATGGGCAAACCACCTTACCTTTCCCATACTCCAATTCACTGTGAATATAGCGTGAGCTCTGGAAAATCCCAGTTTCATGGGACACTATGAGGACTTTAATGGATCAACATCACAGCAGATGTAATTCCACAGAAACAAACATTTAAAAGGATTTTTCTTAGCAAAGCTAGAGGACCAAGGGTGATTTCTGGGATCCTGGCTGGTCAGCAACGTCACACTAATGTTAATTCCTCACAAGATGCTAGACTCTGGTGAGCAGCACATTGTGCCTGGCCATGTCACTTCACAGAAGGGCCTTTCAGCCAGTCCAGAGGGTGTGCACTGCACAACACAGGTGGACACATCACTTTGGGGGAGCATAATGGGTAGCAATGTCTCCTCTGCTGGAACAGTGGAGAGGCCTTTGTTCACTCCTGCCACCCCTAACATTTTTTTTTGGTTCTGTGAGGAAAGAAGAGACCACCTAGGGGGAAGAAAACTCAGGCACTGATTACACAGAGAGGAACTGGAGCAGGAGGAGCTCCTCATCATCACTCTGCACCTCCTGCAGACCTATACAAGACAGTCTCCTTACCGAGAGCAATCGCACTCTGGGAAGGCAGGCACTTGCTACACATACACTGCAAATACAGACACAGCTGCACATGCCCTCCCTCTCCCTGAGACTGGGGCACACAGCAGGCTCCATTCCTCCAGCTGTTTCTTTTAGATACAACCATGAGAGAGAAGCAAACAGCAGAATTGAGCCCTGCTATGGCATCCCTGCATGTTTTAAAAAGCAGCATCTGGAAATGTTCAATACACATTTTGAGCGGTGGGACTTCTCCCTCCAAATACATTTAGAACAAACTAAGTAGAAAAGATGACATCTCATAGCTACTGAAGTCAATGGGGGAGTTTCAGCCAAAACCAATGTGGCATGGATTTTGTATGGTTTTCTGCTAGAGACTGTAATACAATATCCAGGCTAAGGAAGCAGCTAAATTGGCTTGGCTTCAAACACACATTGATAACCCAATGTCTTCAACTTTGGCGTGTGTGTGTTCACTATCAGCTATAGATATGGCACAAGGATATCACCTTTCTCCACTTCACCCCACTTCAGGCCTGATGGTTGTTTTTCTCCCCTAGTGGTCCCAGTTTTTTTCTACCTTTACTGCTATTTCTGCAACTGTTTTTTAATCCAAAAAGCTTCCAAAAAGCTTCATTTGCTGCCTAAAAGGAAAATGGCACCTGAGTTAGGACTACACATTAAATTTTATATGGTTATCTGAGTATTTTTCCCAGATCAAAATTAAGACATAATTGATCATTCTCACCATTCAGAAAATTAAAGCAGTAATTTTGCTCATACCAAGGAATCTGATGGTCCTGCGCACCAGTGGATTTATATAACAACAGTCTCCAGTTAATATTGTTTTCTCTTGGTTTTCAAAATCCTTTGTAGCTAACTGTAGACAAAAGACTGCAGTTTCTCCAACGATAATCTTAGGGGAGGAGAAAAAAAGGGGAGAGAAATGGTGCATCAGATTACAGAAAGTAAAATACACTAATATTACAGAGACAGACATCTCATCTTAAAGAAACAAGACCAAACCAGCACAAAAGACAGCATAAGTGAATTAAGTTCTGTACATTAATCTTCTTATGAGGGAAATATCCCTCATGGCTTGCTTTACTTTATTTGCCTTAAAAGAGAATAAATTATTAAAACCAGGATTTGTAGTCGACATAACATAACCTAGTTTTCAGGATGAGGGGAAAGAAAAAGAAATCTATTAGTTCAAGAACAACAGATCACATAATGCACAAGATCTGGACCAAAGTAAAGGCCTAATCCTGGAAGATGCTGAACATTTCCATTCCCACATGGCATTCACTGACACTCAGCACTTCACAGAGCTGAGCTTTAAATTTTGGACTATGGTTGAGAGAAAGGGGGAAAAAAAATCATAACAGAGCTCCTGTTCACACCAGAGGTTTGGTTTGCCAGCAGGTACTTAACAGGGTTTGATTCACATTTTGCTGGCTAAATTTATCAAGTCTGGCTTTAGCTCTGTTCCTCATGCTTGAACAAAGTGTCACCACTGATATTTTAACATTAAGAATGGCCTGTTTCACATTCACTCCACCAAAATAAATAAAGCTCTCATGTCTATACATCATTCACATTATGGTTGGCAAAAAACCATAAAAATCACCAAATAAGAAAAAATATATTTTGAACGTAATATATCTTCTCTAGGTTATGTATTTACCTGTACAACAAAGCATGACCTTTAATTTATTCACTACAATTATGGATTGAGATTCAACAGCCAAAGCTACTTTAGGCAGGTATCTATCTAAAGCTATGATACTGAAGCCTTATGGCAGGGATAATAGAAAACCAGAGCAGACAGGTCAAATACTGACCACTGGATTCTAACCTTGATTCACTGTGGGACTCACAGGCAAAGCCCTTCCACTCCTCTACATGAAAAACTTAAAGCTTACTGACAGGTACATCACACTTTGATCAAAAACAATAAAGACTACCAAAGTAAAATCTTAATTCTCCACAAATATAAGCAATAATGCCATCAAATCTGATTAATTGCTGAAGTTTTTCTAAACCTTTGCCCTAACAGGAAAATATAAATCCTTTCATATATCACAATAGGCCTGAACAGTTCTACAAAACAAGTAAAATAATCTGTGGGCACCGGCTCATGTGCACATTTTGTTGTCAACAGGAAGGATGCAATTAATGACCTTCCTTAGCTGTTTGCAGATTATGCAGATACCCTTGGGCTAAACTGTGGACGAAAGTGCTACTTATAAATAACGTGGCACAAGTAACAAAAATAACTTTGGAGGCAAGTATGTAAAAGGCAATATTTAATTTGTCACCAAAACAGTCATTATCTATTACTTTAGCCTGGCTTCAGATCCTAGTGGAATTTTTAGATGAAACAGAAATTTCAATACCTGAACTAACAAATATCCTCTATTTTGATGCAAGCAAATTTTCAGCCCAGTGAAGTAGAATTTCTTCATCTGTAATTAGCAAATGATCAGTGTACATGAAAAATAATTCAACCTTGAATTCAAGATTATCCAAATTATGAGAAGGAGAGTTCAACTCAGTGATCCCTATAGCTCTCATGAAAAAACACACCAAAAATATCAGTTTTAATGTGATTCATAAAGGTGAGAACAGAAACACTAATACTTTTACTGTGAGTCACAGTAATGCTTTTCTTTCCTCTCAAGGACTAGGCAACCTGAACAGAGTCTGGTTCTGCCTTTAATTCTTTCTGCCAAACTCAACAGATTTCAGTAAAATTTTCACAGATTTTGAAACTCCAGGAAAGAGCAGAATTCAGCACAAAGGAAGCATCTGTGAGATACAGTGCTCAACCTTTTGCAAGAACACCAAGAGTGCCAGCATGCTCAACTCTCCAGCTCTGAGCAGAGACTGAATCTGCTGATCTAAGAATAAAGGTGGTCTTCTTGGCTGGTAGGGAAGCTGGGGTTTGCTAAAGTAAGAACTGCTTGTTCAATTCTAGGAAAGGATATCCCTCACTTCCAGCAACGTCTTCATCGGCTGCATCTATATCTTTGCTGCTGCCAAGAGTTTTTCCTTGTTACATTTCCTGTCTTTGATGGTGACCTGTATGAAGAAAACCCTCTGTTCCAAGAATACAAGCTCCTAGCTGAACGAGAATACTCGAAGGTGGGCACGTAGATGCAAGGGTCAGAAGGATGTGGAATTCGGCTAAAGACAAAACTTCTGCTACAGAAGGCCTAGTGCTCTGCTGTCAGAAGTAATAAGAGTCATTGAGCACACAAGGCATTCATCTCTATGCTTCCATGGATTCGCTTCGATAGAATCCTTCTAGAATTTGGCAATAAATACAGGTTCTTTATTTTTCTGTACTGGCAGCTCAGCTAAAGCTGTTCTCCTTCCTCCATCCTTCAGCACAAGCACTGCTCATCTCAATAATCAGCCTATTGATGTTTCAGAAATGGAAGAAAAATCCTTTTCAATCTCAATAAATCCCAGGAGAAATTCTTCCCAGTGCAATTCCTTCCCCTTCTTCTCTCCAGCATCACTGGCCATAATCAGCTCTACAGGGCAGAGGAATTTACAGCAATTGCACGCCTGGTATATTCCTGGAAGGAGCAATTTCTGTATTCCTGCTGGCACAGGAACCACCATTACCCCTTCCACTGCATATGTGAGTTGTAACCAGCCAACAAATGACATTTAATTTAACAGAATTATTTGTGTACTTCTTCTCTAAGTCTTGGGGCAAAAAGTTCTTGGAACATTCCAAAACTGGCAGTGAAAGATTGCTATAGAGAATCTGAATGTTCTGACAATATAAATGCCTGGACAAAACTACACAAGGTAGAAATATTTCTTCAGGTACATAAATGATTGCAATGAAAAAGAGAGGATATTAGAAGCATCTTTTACCTTACTCTAGCAGGGTCATACTACTTTAGATCACTGTACAAATTTCCCAAAGGTATGTATTAAAATTCTTAGCTCATAGATATTTTAACGGTTGTTAAAAGCAGGGGAGGCCATCCTTCCCTAAGGCCATCCTTCCATTTTGACACAAAGCTAAAGCATATAAAGTATAAGAAAAAGAAAAATTTTCATCTGAAGTCTAACAGTACAAAGTGCAGGCTCTCCAGTATTCTGAAAAACATACGTATAGACAACTTGCAGAGTCCTTAGATAAAAGCACAGTGTACATAAGTGTTGCAACAAGGAACAAGACAAGGACGATCATTTAATCTTATGGAAGCACATTAAAAAACCCAGCAAAAATTAAATTACAGAAGTTCAGAACCATCTCCATGGCAATCATATCCTGTCTGTGATGTGACAACCCATTTGACAGCCAGGAACAGAATCTGAGAGGGATGAAATCTAAAATTAATATTTCTTCTAGTTTCACCTCTTAACTCCTAATTAATATATTAGCTGATTGATTTCCATGCTGTGTTTATACTACTAATACATTTTTTGCATTTATTGCCAACCACCTAATACCTGTCCCTTTCCTTGTTTTCTTCTCAGTATTCTTATAGAATTTTGCACACATTCCCTACACTGATTCCTTCCTCCCAAATAGGTCCAGGTTTTTTCTGTATTAGTCATTTTTCTGAATCCAGGCAAGCTGTGCCTAGTTTTAGCACTGCATGTCATTTTAAAAATCTAATTTGTCCTTCCATCCAGTATATTCTTAACTTGGTTCTAAATTCTGAGTTCTTTTCAACTCAAAATGTCAAGCCTGACTCATTCCAAATATTAGAGCTAGAGCAGCTCTGACATTGTTGATTTTCCAGTAAACTGACTCCATAAACAAACTTCCCCTAGTGTCTCCTATGGTTTACAACAGCCAGCACCTATATAAATAGATGACCTTAAATCTGCACTTCTTAAAATACTAATGAGGTTTACTTTATGACCTACATTCTCATATATTTCATGTAATTCCCTATAAAGCACCAGGACTCAAGTGCAACTTACACATTCATTTGCATGACAAGATATCTGAGGGTACATGAATACATTTAAACAGGATAAATCCTGAAATGTAAGGTTGATAATCTCTATTTGGGATTAGGAAATCAATTTCTGTGTATACAGTCATAGACTTCCAGCTAAGACCTGCTTTCGGCTAAACAAATGTTCAAGAAATAATTTCACACAGGCTAGGGAATGTCAGAATACATGATTCCCTCTCTGCCAGTTCTCAGGGTTATGTTGTAACTACAGCAACCACTCAGATAGATGAGTTACACTGAAAAGTGGTTACTGCATTAAAAAGATCACTAAATATTCATCCATGTGCTCAACTAGTCAAGTTAAGAAGAACATTTTACAATACTGTGCATTGTAGTTTCTCTTCTGACTTTGTTTCATTCACTGTGTTCCTCTCATTTAGGCATGGCTTGAACAGTAACCAAGGCTTCTGTGAGACCATCTTTGAGAAACAACCCTGGGATAAGAAGCATCTCAGGCAGTCCATAGCTCTGCTTTTCTCTCTAGAATGACCATCCTCGTTCTCCCTTATCAGGCAAGAAGGGAAGGTAGGAAAAATCTTGGGAAGAGCTAAAAATCTTGGGAATGATTTACATATCTCTAGGAAAATTGCTATAAATTGAATTGCTTGGCCTCCCTATTCATTTCACTTATGAGTTCCCACTTAGTGTGGTGCAGATCTCTTCTAAAAATATGGTTTCTATATGCTTTGTTATTCCTGCTCTTTACCTTGTCTTTTTGAGACCATGGACTATTCCTGGCCTATTTCCTCTTGAAAAATGCCATCCATGTACCAATGAGCATAGTGGCCTCAGTTTGGGAAATCCAGCAGCATAAACCTTGGCCTTTAGTGATGCTTAAAGTAAAGTTCCACTCTCCGCTTGAAGCTAAAATTGTTGAGTGAGGTGACAGCCCTGGCAGGAAAAGCAGCAACAGTACTTCTAGCAGTAGCAATTTCAAGCTCATTATGCAGAGCTTTCCCTTGAGGCCATTTTCTTTGTGTTTTTCTTGTTCTCATTGCTTCTTGCTTGCCTAAACTGACAGCAAATGCCCTGGCCAATTTTCAGAGAAGTACATTTTCTACGGTAACAAATGACCAGTAGTTTTGCAAAAAATGAAAAAATAAATCCTAGATAAATCTGTGTGGTATTGATTAAATACCAAAGATGCTCTCTTCCATTCAGCGTGAGAATATAGGACCATACTGCATAGCAGATTCTAAAGGTCTACAGAAGAGACGTAAAAAAGAAAATTGCTTTTCTAAAGAAAGATTTTGAAAAAAATACTCAGCATTTTAGAGCCTGTAAATTTTGTTTTAAAAATATGTACTCCCCATATTTGGTCATTTCCACTGACAAAAGAAAAACAGCAGTACAAGATTACATATCTAATAGTGAAATATTACCTGCTTCACTTAGTTCTCTGTAGTGCAGAGTAAGGCTATATGCTACTAAACAGTAATGTTACTTCTGACAGGAACAAATATTCTTTATTTCCTTTTTAAACACATTGTAGACATACTCAGTATGTAACAATGGTAAAGGCTGCTCTCTTCACAAAGACTTTACTGGTATTTGAAAGCAAGAGGCACATGATAGCCAAGCATTTATAGGCAGGAAGCCAGAAATTAACCACATGAGAACATAATCACAGAGACATGGACAACTTCATCATTCACTGAATTATCTTCATTCATTACCACGAGAGGAAAAAAATGAAATATTTTGAAGTACAGGGTCTCGTAGGAGCTTCCTTTTTTCTTTAACTGAGCAACCGATCACATGTGCAAGTGGCATCTCCTCTGGAGCCCATCTGTGGTGTCCAACAGGCAGGGCCTCTGCCGAGCAGCACCAGGGCTGAAATCACTCAATGCCAGAGCAGTTGCTTATGTAAAAGGTCATTTAGAGAAACAGTTACCAGGCCCCGCTGTTCCGAGTGTAACTCGGAGAAGGCCTTGCGCCATCACCGGAGGGCCGCAAGTGGTGGCACAGGAGAGCAAGGCCTAGCGTGGCACTCGCTGCTCGGGGACTGCGGCAGGGCACGGAGCACGCGGCGCAGCGGGCGTGCCCGCCCCGTGCGCTCCCCGCCACCCGCAGCTCTGCACTCAGCCGCTCCACCCGCCGTGTTCGCCATTTCAGCTCCCGCTCACGCCTGCTGAACCTTTGGAACGTGCAGCTGCTCTGCACTGCAGCTCTCGGGCGATTAGAAATGGCCAGGACGTGAGGGAAACGCGCTCAGGAACGCCAGTGGGGCAGTCTGGGGGCCAAGTAAGCGCCTGGCATCTGGCTCTGAACCTATCTAAATACTGGCACAGTTTTACAATACTGACACAAGTATTCTTGCTGAACACATTGTAAGAGGTAGTAGATAGATAAGAGACATTCATGAGAATTCTTGCCCATGCATCAAGCTTTCCTAATTTTAAAAAATAACATCAAAAAACTAAGGAAAAAATGTTAATCTAGAGAAAATCTCTACATCTAAAAAAAACCCTAGTAAATGGTGAGGGGAAGAGAGAATAATTAATCAAAAACTGCCTTCTAAAGGCATAAATTCACATTTCAAACTGTGAAGTTACTTTAGGCTCAAATACTCCAGATAAGGTTATCATAGGAAATTCTTCCAGTTTTAAGATTGTTCTCATTTTCTTTTTACAAAAACCAAGGATGCCATTATGCAAAGCTTCCGAACTCCACACTTTGCAAACACACCTCCTTCGCAAAATGAATTGTAATATGACCCGGTATCTACTGATTTTAGTCTCCTGCTCTCTGGTGGATACACGAAAAAGGTTGCTGTTAAATATAATTACTTCATTAAGGAGTTTGAAAAAGAATTCTACATCAAATTTTTTCATTTTTCTCAAGCACTTCAACCTTTAAAACACTGTGGGAAAAACAGAATGTTCAAAGCTCTATGATTTATCTTCTCTATGAGGGGATGAATTTCATAGATGTTCATCTCTGCACTCAGCTGTATCAAGGAAGTCTTCCATTGGAATTCAAGTGGCACGTGGAGAAGACTGTGGTTCTTTATGACCCGGCCTTGGTGAACCCCTTTGTTTCTTCTCTGGCCAAGAAAACTGTACATTCTTCTGTCTGCTGAGGCAAACGGGCGTCCTTACCCTTCTGTGCATATTGAAAATATGATTCCTTGACAAACACAATACCAGTGCATCTGACACCCATACCACCAGTGACCATTTCCAGCAGCAATGTTACTCTGTATTTTAAGCTTTAGGTGATCTATGTAACCGCGCTTTTCTACCCAGGATGAACATTCAATTGCAAAATTCAGCATAAACGGTCTTTCATCCCTGTTTGAATAAAATCTCATCACATAAAAGGCATCTTGTAAAGATTCTGGTCACAAAGTAGTGGTTTTACAGTCAGTATATGACTGTAGCCAACTGTTCTCAGAGGCTCAGAAGGAGAATATCTGTATTTCTCGCTTTTCCCACTGTCTTACTTCTAGCTCACTTCTACTCAAGGCCAGATATGTTTTGCAGATATATTATTCCGGAGATCAGTTCAAGGAAAGCCACTTTCGCTGAATTGCCATTGCCATCAAACAATGGAAAATGGAGGACCAAACACTGGAACAGTATAAGTACCCTGTGTTTTAATAGTACTATGAGAAAAACATGCTGTAAGATTAATACCTGTAAGATTCCACAAAAACTGTTTTCTGGATTTTTGTGGCAAAAGATGTATGTCTACAAAACATACACAGAACTGGTTTATTACTTATGTTTATTATTATTGACTAGTATTTGATTCATATTGATAAATTTAAGTAGACATCTCAATAAAATAATGCTAAGCTTTTTATTAAAAATGACCTTCAAAATACAATAGCTCTCATTGTAATCATGTAGGTAGCTCCACTCCTACTAATAATGCCCTCTGTATAAGCACAACTTCCTTTACCATTACCTCAGGCTGCAATATAATTACCAACAAATGAAATACATTAAGGTCATTAACCTTTTCTAGTTGAAATCCAAGGTAGTAACCTCACTAACTTCAACAGGAGCTGGATTAGTTGTGAAAACTATGGTACTCTAGGTTAAGAGCAATAGCTCATCCAAAGTCGGGAAATAGGTCTTAGCTATGAATACTGTCCCAAGAAAACAAATAATAAAAATGTTAATAAAACAAACCTAGGAAGACAATCCAATTCTACAGGGAAGCAATACCAAATATTTGAGAAAGAGGTTTAACATGTCAGATAAATCAGAAAGAAAAGTCAACAAATGCAACGCCCATTGCCAATGCTCCTGAACATATTAACTTATAAGTCATTCTTCTAATATATACTTAATGTCTTTACATTGTGAGCATTACTGCAAAGAGTCCAGGTGTCATTAAAAATGAGTTTAAAACACTTTAAAAGCCCATGCATAGAAGCATTTGGTCTAAAACTATGACTTACTCTGAGCTGTCTCACATTAGGGTTACTTGTGCAAAATATGTGCATTCAGCATAAAACCAGCAGTAATACTACTCAGTAACAAACCCTGACAGTATTAATCCACACTTCTAGTGCCTCTGAGAGCTGGAAAACAAGCTTTCAAGTAGAGAAAAGTAGAGATGGTACCCTGCACTGACACTTAAGTAACACAGTCAAAGAGAATGACTCTACAGAAGTTAATTCTTTAAGCTTCACTGACCAGGCAGACTCATGACGATATTTCCGGAACAGTCATTAGAGATGCTGGTCAGGGAAAAATGATCCAAAAGAAAAGAGGTCAGAAGTGCCCCTTCTAGACTCACCTCAAACAACTAGCAAGCCCAGACACAAAACAATGTGTGACCATTCTCCCTGCATCTCCTCCCTCAGACTTGAAAGCTGTAACTTCACAGTGTGCAATTATTTCTCCTTAAGAATGTTATTATAATAAATTAAGATACTGAAGTGATGTTTATTAGAAACAGAATCTTGATGAAGTCATACAAGTGAGGCTAGAGGCCTGTTTATGAGCACCAGAAGCTTTAATAATTACTTACCTTAACGCAATGGGAATGAATTAGCCAGCAAGCTTTTTCACAAAACATTGCACAGCAGTAGCATATCTCATTTATCTTTATTTGATAAATACACAAATATAAAGACTTTTTCAATAGTGATACTGTATATTCTGTAGATCAAATAAGGTGGATTTTCGTTACGGTGGGTTTCTCCATGGTGGGTTTTCTGCAAATATGATTTGCACCACTTTTGTCACTCTTTCAACTCTGCTACACAATGTCTATTTTACTGCTCCTGCCACAAATCCAGATGGCTGCAGATGTGCAGCTGGCAACACTATGTTGTCTGACCCTGTTTAGAAGTTTACACAATGCAGTGCTTGAATTAAGAGGAAGTCCCAAGTGCCCTCATTGGCACAGCAGCCAATGAGCTGATACAGGAGTAGCAAGAGTGGGAAATTTCAGCAAAAATTTCCTAGTACAGGAAATGCCTACAAGACAGAGGGGAGATTGTATACTTTGCTGTGAAGACAGCAGAGCATAAAAACAGCTCTTTAAGGCATGCAATGGTATTCTCAAAACTAATTGCAAAGTCTATTGGCTGAAGCAAGCCCAGCTACTCTTCTTCAATATGTGACTGTATCTCTTTCCACTCATGAAATAGTGCATAATGGTTTACCCTAACAAGGATCATCTCCTTTGCACAGATCTGTAAAATAATAGTAAATATGCTGCTGGACTTATCAAATATCTTGAAAAAACCTCAAGTGGTGAGAGAAGTGTTTTAAGGATGAATGAGTCTATTTAAAATTTTTAGATCTTGTGAAGTCTTCAAGGCAGACTTTATAATAGCTGGTTTTTGGTGAAGGCAATAAAGGACAGTATATAAAATACATACTGTTATGTAAATGTACAAACACATGTTTTTAGCCAGCCTTGGATGCAATCTCATTATTGGAGCAATTAAAATTACTACAAAGAGAAGTTCAAAGTATGCTGCAATGAAAGGTGCTTGCATACATTCAGTGATGACAATTTAAGTATTCTGGTATAAATGAATAAATTGAGACATTACATTTTTGCCATTGGTATTCAAGGTTAAAAGTACATGTGAAAACTATAGATACAAGCCAACCATGTAAATATGACTTTTTCTGGCAACATATTGTGCATACATATTTGCATATGTAAACATACTTAGTTTTTTAAAGAAATAGTCTCTGCTTTGTGATTTCCATCTACTCCTAATCACACAACAACCACAATCAATTCAGAAACAAAAGAAATATTGAGTAAAACTGC
Source organism: Promerops cafer (assembly GCA_013398275.1). Classification (NCBI taxonomy): domain Eukaryota; kingdom Metazoa; phylum Chordata; class Aves; order Passeriformes; family Nectariniidae; genus Promerops; species Promerops cafer. The sequence continues at coordinate 1,259,419 of VZSE01014839.1, read as the reverse complement.
AGTACCAACTATTAAAATTTATGTGCTTCCAGAAAAAGATTCTATCAGCACCAAACCCATTCACACACAGCACTCCACCTCAGGAAAGCTTTGTGATTTCAAATAGCACTGAAGCACGTGATTAACTCCATCAATACCAAGATAATTCATTAACAATACCAAGAAAACAAACTAACAATCCAGCTCTGGTATAACTGTTCATGCACAAATCTCCTAGTGCTTTACAGAGAAGCCTAATTTCACAACCACGATTTGACAGCTAGGCATTAACTGCTACGTGTCCATCCTGCTTGAGTGGTCAGATCCCTTTACCAAGGCAAAGCCTGACAGAGCTCACAGCCCAGCTCTGTACATTCATTCTGCCAGCTGCAGATGTCCCCAAACCACTCACATGGCCCAAGGTCAGTCTGCCTACAAATCTCATCTGCCTGTGCTAAATGCTCTGGAAAGAGTCCCCGTGACCGACTGAAGCGCTGACTTCAGTCAAGCGTGGGCACTTGGCAAAGGGGCCCATCCCAACAGCCGGAACGTCCCCGCACCATTCCCATGGAACATGCTTATGCCTACAGTGTAATGCAGCACAAGCTCCCCCGCCCTCCCCTGGGCCCCTCGGACGCTCAGACTCACGTCCGCGCACTTTGAATGCATGATGGCAGTAGCCCCGGGCCTGGCCTCATGGCAGAGCCTCGATACACCCCAACAGGGCCAAGGACACTTCTCACAGGAAGAGGAAAAGCAGAAACTGAGCAGTGGAGAGGCTCAGGACATCAGGCTCAATCTAAGTAAGCATGATCAAAGTACTATTAAGTATGTGCCGAAGCCTGGCCACGGCCACACGTGGTTCTGCACAGCGCCGAACTCACGCGCAGACCCGCACTTGGTAGGTCAGGCATCAGCCAGGAGCTGCTGCACCCTGAGAGGTTCCCCCTTCTCAGCAGAGCCCTGTTATGGACAGCCTGTGCACCCACTCTGTAAAACCCAAAAAACTAACACATCCTGGGCTAAGTCTTGATTAAAGCAGGTCAAGCTCAAATACTTTACCTCATGCTCCCTACAGGCTGCAAGTTCATGTCGCTGGTTACTGCTACTCAGCTGACCCATGATTAAGAAATCTTTAAGCAGAATTAATTCAGTCATGTCTGAGCCCTAAATTGCTACAGACAGGTCACAGAAATCCCTATTACTACCCAAAATAACTATACTGGGAAGCTGAGTTCCATTTACTGGTTCTAATATTCAATATTTGATTTATAAAGAGCCAAACTACACATTGATCAAAGAAATCCTCATCATATTACTCAAAATTTGAACGATAAAAAATAAAATATATGACTGATCCTTTTTAGAGACAGCATGAAACCTACCAACCTAAAACAATAGGTGTTTCAATATGCTGTATAGAGAAAGGAAAAAAAAAAATCTGAATAGCAGAATACTGTTAGGCTGACTTCTTTCTTGGTAGCTGCTTTATTCTTAATTATTATTTAGAAAACTAAAAACTCTGAATGCCATATTCTTTAACTCGACATGGATGAGACACAAGAAGTAATAACAGCAGAGAAAGAAAAGTAATATTTTAAAAACATAGCTATACTACATTTATAACTGGCTCTACATTAGCAAGTGCATATGGTTAATGACATTTTAATATAAACATACAATATATAATAATTAGACAATGCATATTTTATGAGACATTTACACAATATACACAGAACTATAGATAACACATTGTCCAGACTGACAACCAGAAGTGGAATCCACAACCCGAATTTTCATACCGTATAACCAGGAAAGTTTTTTATGGTGCCTCATACCCCAGGAAGTGGCATCCAGAATTAAGAGTCAATTTTGAATCTGTACTGAACAATTTTTTACACTAATAGATTCTAAAAAGCCTTAATATATACAGTTATTTTTCTACTGCAGCTTTCTCAGCATTTTACATTGAAAATAAATATATTCTGATCCACAGGTAAATAGAAGGGCTCTTAGCAAAGGAAGTTTGCCCATCAGAGATAGCAAGTGCTAGAACTTCTGCTTTCCTAGTCACTGTCTAACACCATGTTCACTGCACTATGTGCAAATACAAAGGACTTTGTTTTCAATAGATCTTCCTCCTTAAAACAGTATGTCTTGTGTACAACTTTTTGAGTGCCAGAGATATGGTACATCCACTTCAGATAGACTTTTTACTTGCAATCTATGAGGTTACCACATCTCTGCTAAATAAAAAAACATGTATGATGAAAGCTGGGCCATCATGCACTTCAGTGTATCTGAGAGATGCTGCAAGAGCATATAAAGCTTTTTAAACATCACTCTGCTTTTAAGGCTGAAAAACACAGCTAAAGCTACTTACAATTCTACTTTGGCTGTCATTTATTATGTATCATATAGACACCCATCTCCTCAATCCTGCATGATGTACAATGAGCAAGAATTGTTTAGCTGAAAAACTGATTATTACTTCAAGCCTACTGTTTTAGATTGCAAACAACGACACAAATTCCTTAATCGCGCAGGATTAGTTGGATTAACAATTTCTCACTTAAACATAAGTGCATCACTTGTAGGACAAGCAGGCATTCAGCTGTTGCAAACAGAACCCTGCCTGCCTTGTTCACATCTGCTTGCCACTTTACTTCCAGAGAGCCCATCAAAGGATGAAGCATATGGCCTCGATATTGTCAGTGTTTGTAAATCACATGCATACTTAGCACAGCAGAAATACATTCAAGTGGAAGTACAAACATAACTTCTGCAGGCACTGTTCATGTAAGCCATCACACCACAACAGGAAGACAGACAGATAAAGAATTCCCAAGAAAACACAGAGTGGTTCTGAATTTTTAATTGTTTCTCCAGGTTATAGCTCTGTTGGATTAGTGGTTTAATGCTGAGATAAACCAGCATCAGACTACCAAATCATGTATTTGTCTTGCTATGTGTCCCAACAGGCCAATACTGACATCTGGTACACAAAGTTACTGAAGACCAAACAGCGTGATTTATTTTTTTATTCCTAAGTTACAAAGCAATTATCCATTCACAAAGGAAGAGCATGAAATAAGCTGTCCCTTAGCTTTAAACTTCACCTGCATTCCAAAAAAGGGCATTCCTCCTCCCAAAGAAGTGGCCTCCTGAAGTCCCCAGCACTTGCATATTTAAAAAAAAAAAAAAAAAAGCAGCAAGTTTTATATCTTTCCTACAAACACGTGGGAATGGAAGAAACCTATCAAGGAAAGAAGTTGCAGCTGTGCACACAGGTCTAAACACAGCTATGATGACAGGGACAAAATGAGCCCTGCAAGAACAATGTGATCACAGAGTAAACAAAGTATTCCTGGAATTCCTTATTCATGTAAAGTTTTAACAGCTGAAAAATGTGCCAGCAAGAGAAAGGGCCATAAAGCTAAAAAGCTTTAGCTTCTTGATATATAAACTCTCTCAATAATCCTGGAATTATTTTCTTTGATTAGCTAATTAGTTTCTCAAAACCATTTCCATTTGATTTCAGAGGCTGCTTAGTCTACGCAATTCATATGAGTTAGGATGTAAAACTTTAATCTTCTGTTGCTTTATCACTGTCTTATCAAAAACAGCATCATGAAGTGTTCAAATATCATAATAGAAGTTCACTGTTCCCACAAAAAGAGCACTAGGATAGACTGCATACCTTGCTGGGAAATTCCTTAACTTTCTCAGTAAGTTGTACATAAAACTGAAAACTTGAAGACCTTGCTACATCTCCTTGGGATCTTTTTGCCCAGCTGCTGGCAACTGTTCATCCTTGCATTATTTACCAAGCTTCCTTGATTCTTTTCTGGCAGAAATGACAAAACACTTTAATCTCTTTCAGGATGCACAGAGGTCACTTCTTCTTTGAGTAGTAGACCAGGAGAAAAGTCCATTCAATTCTTAGAATCATAGGATGACCTCAGTTGGAAGAGACCCTTAAAGATCATCTGGTTCCCAGTCCTGCAACCAGGCTGCTCAAAGCCCCATCCAACCTGGCCTTGAACAACTTTAGGAATGGGGAATCCCCAGTTTTCCTGGGCAACCTGTTCCAGTGTCACACCACCCTCATAATGAAGAATTTTGTCCTAATGTCTATTCTAAATCCCCACCCTTTCAGTTTAAACCCTTGTCCTGTCACTCTGAGCTCTCATAAGAGGTCCCTCTTGGAGGTCCTCTCCAGCTTTCCTGTAGGCACCCTTTATGTAGCAGATGTTCTAAGGTCCTTCCAAAGCCTCTTCTCCAGGCTGAACAACCTCAGCTCACTCACCCTGTGTTCATAGGAGACATGCTCCAGTCCCTTGATCTCCTTGTGATCCTTCTTGGGACTCACTCCAGCAGATCCACATTATTCTTATGCTGGGGGCCCCAGAGCTGGATGCAGTATTCCAGTGGGGGTCTCACAAAAGTGGAATGTCCCTGTGCTTCAGTTTTTTCCAATGCTATCGAGGTGTCCATAGAAGCCAAAGTGACTTCGTACCAGCCATGAGGTAGAAAAATAATCAGCCTAAAGTAGATTGAAGGAACACTTGTGAAGGTTGTGGCTTTTTCTGACTAAGGTGAGGAATGAAGAAACAGCTCAGGCATGAGGCACAACAAATTCACAGAAAATATTTTCAGGACTTTAATTCTCTAGATTATGCTTTTCCTCACATTGTAACAGACAACTGAGTATTCTGATGTCCCAGATATCACAATCTAGAACCCTTTTCATGTATGGCACTAAGTTACACACCAGTAGAATAGTTTCGGTGAACTACAGGTTAACTAAAAGCTTCTCTGCCAGGACCATTTTGAGAACTCAGCCTAATAAAATTTGATCAGTCCCAGATGCCACAGCACATAGAATCAAAGATGTCAGAAGGAAAATAGGTACTAGCAGGTTCAGAAAGGAAAACTGAGATGGGAGGTGTCCAGTCACATCAGCTACATCTATATGCTGGAATCAAGTGGTGCATTTCCTTCAGGTCTCTGCATATTCTTCAACTACTCTTGAGCTACTCAGACCTGGAGCTATCAAGACAGCAGCAAAGACAGTGAAGAAGAAAGATGACTTAGGAAAACTGTGCAGATACTTCAAAAGGTAGCTTCTCTTTTTCAATTTTCACAGAATGATCTTGTTTGTTCTTAAGCATTGGGGTACAGTAAATTTGATGCAAAAACAATGATACTGCATCTTTCACTTTATAGTCCTTCCTTTGCCAGGATTCAAAATTTCTTCCTCAAAGGAAAAAGTTACTGACTAAAGCTAAGCTCAAGGCAGAATGTCTGGTTTTTGACATCCATTCTTTGTTCAGGATGTGCCAAATCTAGAGATTCCTCCAGTCCACTAAAAAAAAAAAAGAGAATGCCATACTTCATGTCTAAATGGCAAATATTTTTTCAGTGATGACATTAAAAGTATTATCCTAAAACTAAAACAAATCAGTCTTTAATTGGTTTGCAGAGAAAATACAAATATGCTAGGAACTCACCTAGGCAAGTAGAAGTGTATATTTTATGGATAAGTACTGTAATAATGTATTTGTTACTTGGAAATAAAAACAAACAACATTTGCATAATAGAACTGTTTACATATGGTAATGAAAATGTGTCAGTATCTCCTCCTGGCTTTTATATGACAGTCAGCATACATCTTAGGTCCAATACATCACACTTTATACCACTCATTGTTTAAACAGTTTTGACATTTTAAGTAATCCATATTAGCATGTGGAATCACTAAAAGAATCCTTGAGTGCATTTCACAGTATTTTATAGAGGTCAAAATTATTAACATCTACCAGAAAGAAATAATGCAGAACTGATCACTCTATAGATTCTGAAAACATGAGACACTAGCCTCACTGTTCTAGAAATCATTTGTACTGGAAGATAAAGGATTAGACTGATGTGTATTTCCCAAGCTACATCTGTCATAACAAGTTTAAAAAAGCAACCAGCCCACTGAGCAAGAACTGGCACTTTGGGAAATGGCTGAAATAGCACTGAGCCCTCAACTAGCAGTTCTATGCTTATTACATATTTGAATAGACTCAAATCGAGAACCTATTTCCTGTCACCTTCACATTTGACTTTAAGAGTAAAAAAACCAACAAAAAAACCCCCCAAAAAAACAAAACTACATGTATTGAGAGTTCCTCAGTACACCAGAGATTTCAGAATATTAGTGCTATGGACAGTAAAAGGATGGGAGCACAGAGCCAGCAGTACTCTTCCAAAACTGAGTCACAAAGACACGGGGGAAAAAGGGAGCCCACAGCGGCACTGCCTCTGTCCAAATCTCAGTCTTCCCTCATAGAATATCATACTTGGGGCTCTTTGACTCTTCTGATTGCAATTTCCTCCTCATCTACACTTTTTGAAAGATTTTACTGCTTGTGTGCCTAATGCTCCTTATGCAAACACAACTACTCATTCAAGTCATTACCTGAGCCTAAAAGTATGACTTAGGAGACCTTCAACAAATAAAATTCTAACACTGGAAGGTTATATTTTATTATATGTTAAGCTGCAGTTGTTTTCAGCACTTTTTTAAAAACAGACTAAACAAAAGCAACTGTTTGGGTCCTCAAAATTCTCCAGTGGAAGAACTCAAAGTACAGATTTGGCAGGTAAGAAACAGTGCCTACACCCTCTAGAGATAATCCAGAGAAAACCAACATTAAAATGTATCTTCTTTTCATGGAACCTATACAAAAGCTAGGAAACCAGCTGGAAAAAGGGAAAGGAAGCAGCTCTTCTCATACTACAGAAAGGTTGCTGGATTCCTCTACAGCTTTCCTACAGTTGCTACAACAGTTGTGAATCATAGAATGGTTTGGGTCAGAAGGGATCTTAAAGCTCATCTAGTTCCAGTCCACTCACCATGGGCAGGGACACCTTCCATAGACCAGGCTGCCCACAGCCCATCCAGCCCGGCCTTGAACCTGCCAGGGATGGGGCAGCCACAGCTTTTCCAAGCAACTCTGTGCTTAAAGCCCCTGCAGCTTCAGACATCTTAGCAGACAGAAAATTTGTTACAGCCAAATTGGCTCCTTACTAGATCCTACACAACCTCTGAGATATTTAGAATAGAATAGTTCAGCTGGGAGAGACCTATAACAACCATCTAGTCCAGCTGCCCACCAAGTCACAGCTGACCATGTAAATACATGGTAACTACTTGACCAAAGACTGTAGATACACAAATCCAATAAGACCCAAGTACAGAGCACAAAACTTCTTTCCTTCAGTCACGGTTTCCCTTTCCCATATCAGAGCACTTGACTCAAAGATAAAAATTAGAAAAAAAACCCCAAACAAACAAAAACCCAAAAAACCCCAAAGAAAACCCCCAACAACAACAAACCAAAATCAAAACAAACAAACAAAAACAACAAAACAAAACAAGCAAAGACAAAAACACACCAAAAAAACCAAAGAAAAAAGCCAAAACCCCATCAAAAAGTCAAGCATTCCAGCAGAACAAGCAGTCTCTGCCTCTGCCCTGGGACTGCACTTCTCAGATCACACTCCTGAGCACCTGTGCCTTGCCTTGCCAGCCAGCTGCATCTGTCCTTGGATGGCACCAGGGCAGATGGGCTGAGGAAGCAGATTGACTCAGGAATGAAAGCCTGGCAGCAATGCTGCACCAGAGCTGTAGGAATGTATGAGCAGGAAGCAGCATTTTAAAGACTAACCAGAAAATTTCCAGGATGAACACAGAGCTCACAGCACGTCCCTGTCAAATGACACAGGTTGTTATTTAGGTCTCAGCACATGCCTGTGGCTGCCCTGTGAGCAGACACTCAGCTCAACCCCATGGCTTGACTCAGGGCTGCTGCAGCATCTCTGATGTGGCACAGGGGTTTTGGATGAGCAGCCATGTGACAGCCTCACAGCAGCCAGAGACACACTGCTGATGAGATGCTCATCAAGACAGGTCCTGCTACTGGTACTTTACTTTTTTAGTTTTCTACTGGCACACATGTAGAAAGGAAAATCATTAGAAAAACTCTCCATTCAAACTCAATGCAATGGAGCCAGTAACTGAGTCTCACTAAGATAACCTGGCTTATCTTAAAGCACTCTATAGCTCCAATTCAACAAGTCCCATCACTCAAAAAAACCTTAGCTGCTATAAACACTAAGGTAAAGACTCAAAAATCCAGAAAGAGCCCATACACCAAACGAGCAGAAAAAAAAAAAAGGATTTTTTTTAAAAAAACCTCTTAAATCATACTATTTAATATGCTATGTTCAAGGACAATACTCATTTTGGGGGAAAAAGTGAAATTGTATTCACAGAAATCTATTTCCTTCACTAGTCTACATAAGCATCTTTACAGACCAAAACGTGGCTATGTTACATGATTCATTTTTATATTTCATCTACAGAAAAATAATTACACAGAACATGTATGTCCAAAATGTCATAGACAAGGAATAAATGAAATAGAAGAGAACCTAGTCTCTGAAACCTACTACAACTGAAAACATACAAGTTGTTTTGGTGAAGAAATCTTACTTTCACCACTCCTTTCAATGAAAAGAGCAAGCAAAGGCAATGTACATGTCCTGCACAACTAAGTGCCATCCTGGGTAAACACTAAGCCCAAGAGGATTGCCCAAGGCAAATCAGAACAAAACTCCATGCAAAACCTGAAAAATCCATCTATTTAATAAAGTTAATTATTAGACTTAAAGATGTTGAATTCATGAGACTCCCAGGACCTGAATTTTATTGTTTAATAAAATGAAATAAAAATACTTTTTTTAGAAAGTGAAATACAGGCATCTACAATGTGGCTTTCCATGCCCTGACATCCCAAAGCATGTCATCTGCCCAAAAGACTGGTGACTGGAAGATGAAACACAGTTAAGTATCATTAAATTCTATTATTAGCTTTTTAGCAAGGCTAATTACAAGACTGCCAACCCAAAATGTCATGGAGATTTCTCTGACGTAATTATCTAGCACCCAGGAAATGAATGGAAACTACCAATCCATCTTGCTGACACATATTAGGAAAAAGAGATGCTCAACATGAATATTTGACATAATCTTTATCATTTCCTGAGGCAAAAATAAAAAAAAAAAAAAAGAAATAGAATTAAAAGCAAAACAAACATCACATGCCAACTACAGAAAGACATCACAAAAAAAAAACCCAACAAAAATTCCCTTTTTGAATCTCAACAGTATTTAGGGGTTCAAAAGAACAAACAGGTAAATAAAGTGGTCAAGTAATTGATGTTCAAATCAAAAGAACCAAACACAGCCAAAATGCTACATAATAGGTACTGCCAAATGAAGAGGTTCAATCCCTTGGGAGAAAAAAATAAATTTAAAAAGAGAACCAAGTCTCAATACTAAGGCTGATAAGGTTTTATGTTTGATACCATCTGATATCTCATGATGCTACAAAAGCAGAAATCGTGTCTGGGATTACCATAGCATTACCCTGATGAGGCTTTTTCTACTCCTATTTTGTTACATTATTCTGAAAGAGCATTATTGTGATAAAAAAATAATTGCTATCTTAAAAGCCTTCTTCTTACTGCATTTTTTTTATCATTCTAATGTTTCCAGTTGATGAAAATCAACTCTTTACAAGGGCTTTCTGTATGTGTAACTGTGCATGCACCTGGTAAATCTATATATAATCCATCCCCAATAGTCAAATGTTCCCCTCTAGGTCTTTCCTCCTCAGTATGGTCAAGGATTACTGAATGATGCTAATGGCCTCGTTATCTGACTACACAAAGAGTACCTTGAAAGGAATCTCACTGCTTTTCCAAAAAGCTTTCTCTTAGCTGTTTTCCAAAAAAGATCCCCAAAGAAAATCGATTAAATAAATCACTTTCTAGACACACCTGTTTAAAACTGATTGACGGAAGATCGTGTTCAATTAGAGACACAGGTTTCATTTGCACACAGTAACTGTGACATATGGAGACAACTAAACCAAGTAAAACTGCTCCCTGCTCCTTGCACGAAGCAGTTGACTTTTAGAAAACAAAACTGACAGAAGGGTTTTCTAATTAATACTGGGTGACACATCAGTAAGTGGTTGCTAAAAACCGGGTTTTCCTCAGGTTCCTATCCATCTGCAAGCGACGCGCGTTTGGAAAAAAAAAAAAAAAAAAAAGGATTTTTTACCAAAAGGAGTCGCACGGGGCTGGAAACACAGGCACTGGCAGTTACATAAACCGGTGCTAAAAATAAACTTGAGAGGCGCGGTGGGCACGGTGGGGCAGGGGCTGGGGCCGGCAGCGCTGCCCGCCGGAGCCCCGGGGCCGGGCCGGGCCGCAGTCCCGGGAGAGCGGAGGGTCCCCGACCGCCGAACCCGGCCCGCAGCCGCCCGCCGGCGGCACTGCTCC